>JASFDD010000350.1:0-21401 GCA_036937055.1 Nidula microcarpa | reverse complement strand
TCTAAATACAGGACTAGGATAGTGGGAGGTGCAGCACATAAGCTGAAGCCAACATCCTACATTGTCTAGCATATCCTTGGGTATCATCAGACTCACACCTTGGCTGTATCATCCTTTCTATCCGGCTGTGTTTGGGTCTTGACATAACGAAAGATAAAGAACTTGAAATAAGACTAGTGTGGAATGGAGTCTTGATATGGATATCTGAAATGCATAGTTGGCAAGATGTGGCCAACGCAGCCAAACCTTGGCCATGAGGACTTGGGATTTGTAGCAAATTGGAGTGTGACAGAATAGTGATGCATAACAACTGGAACAGGATGTGACAAGCATCAGGAATTGCCTCCAAAACCAATGTGCTGGAATGTTTGTAATGTCCCATTATCAGAGGGCATATTGTCTTTGTTGGTGCTGGATGATCTTGGAGCAAATTTCCAAAGACTTGTTGAATCATATATGTAAAACTGGTGGGTACCCTTCTTTTTGCTCCTTCTTGTACCTCCTTTTCTTATGAAATATGCAGTCCTAATGTACATTCACTGCTCCTTCATTGCCCAAGCAATTATTGAGCACCCCCATTAACCCCCTCAAATCTGCCTATGCCCCTTCTTTCCTCACATGTATCAGGCATTGTCAATGATCCTCAAGTTGGTCAGGGAGCAGTTCAATATTGTAGGAGAGCCTCAACAACTACATACAAATAGGTACAAATAGGCATATTAGATTGTTTGTAGATTTTTATCTCTTATCAATTGTTATCATCTTGGACTTTGGTCCACTCTTGTGTCCCATTTTAACAGGTTATGGGTCCTATGCCTCTCTGACTATGGGCATATTTGTGTTTCTGTGTATGTGTATGAGGCTGGCAAGGGCTTTGTGCTTGTCTAGGAGCATTAGCATTGTGTTCTAGTGTCTCTCAACCTATTGGAGGCCAGCAGGGGCTTTGTACCTGCGTTCTCTCTCATTTGGACTTTATCTTTGCTTTTATTATGTTGTGCTCTATTGCATCTACTTTCACAACCCTGTATTTCACTTGTACTTTGCCGATTCATGGCTGGTGACACCACAAGGCCTCTGTCAACTATTTTGGCATTGCCCATGCATTGTGCAATGTACTCAACCACACACTCTCCATCTTTCTATGAGTCTACTACCATCTTCCACATCATCTACTTCAGCAACCACATAGTGATCATGGCATCCACTATCACAACAAACCTTCTTGCACCAGCATCACCTGCTCATCATGTTATGCATCATTGTTCCTGCCCCAACCTCAACTGTACTATCAATGCTTGTCACACATTTGTGGATTTATGCACCATCGAACTAGCACCTCCCTCTGGAGTTCCACACATCCATGTTGGGAGATTCAACCACATTTTCCCATCACCATTCATTGACTTCAACAATTGGAAAGTTAATCAGCAACCACCCCTTCTTTTGAAGGACAAAACCAATGTGTTCATTCAGGAATTTGGTGTTGTAAAGCTTTGACTCAGGGGATTCATTACTGGGCAGTATCACATCACAGGGCAAAATGAAGTAAGTGGGAGCATTAATTACCCAGTTTTTAGCTGCTGGAGGGAGGAGACTAGGGTGGTGTATGTTTTGGCACAGAAGGACTGGATCTTCCACATCACTGAGGATTCAGATGTTGAAACTCAAGGACCTTGGCAGAGAGTTTGGAGGAAGATTGTTTCAAAATTTGTTGAGTTGTGATATTTTAGTTTCAACTCTATTTTTGCTTTTATAACTTTATAATTTCTTTTGTTGGAACTATCTTTCTTTCTTTTCTTTGAAACTTGCTTGGTTTAGGGGGTGATTTCTATTTACTATATTGTTGTCAAGTCTCAGGGGGGGTGTTAGATATTGTAGGAGAGCCTTGACAACTACATACAAATAGGTACAAATAGTCATATTAGATACCTGTTTGTAGATTGTTATCTCTTATCAATTGTCATCATCTTGGACTTTGGTCCACTCTTGTGTCCTGTTTTAACAAATATATGGCCAAATTCATGTTTGCAGTTTTGGACTATGTGTACCTTTGGTTTTTTGGCTGCTGTGAGTTTATTTTCAATTCCAAACCATCCCATATCTTCCTAGTTTTGGAGGTTGGTGGTCAGGCCATTTAGGGCTGTCTGTGAGTCACTTAGTATTAATAGCAGTTTATTTTGGGGCAGTTTTTTGACTGCTTCCTTTATAGCAATGACTTCCCCTGTTTGATTGGTTTGAGGTAGTTCCAGTGGGATCCTAATGCTGCAGTTATCAGACTTGGAGTTGTTTCCTGATATGAATATGCCAACTCCAGCTGAAGCATTTGAGTCTCCATTGTTTTGACAGGATTCATTGGTGAAGACCTTTATTCTTTCATCTGTCTAGGTTGTCAAGAGTTGTGGTTGTACAAGCTTTGTGCTTGTGGTCAGAAGGTGGCAGTGTGTGGGAATATTCTGACAGGCTGTATATAGACTGTATCTACCTTGTCTATGTACCTTGCCCGAGTGGACCCAAGTCCACAATCCATCCCCCTTTGTTGTTTGCTCTCATCAGCCTCTGAGTTCTTGGAGGAGAGTGGCACTCCCTAACAGGAGTTTTAACATAGGTCTCCCTGTTGGGGAGGTTGTTGTTTCCATACTTCATTGTAAGTTGGTCCCTCAATGAATATTTGGAATGCATTTGTCAGGGGTCCTTGTGTTATGAGGGGGGGACTAAATTTTGTTATGTCATCAGGGGGGTGTTGGTCTCAATATTTTCATCTACTTCTGGTTGTCTGTAGAGGGGGTTCCTGTTGGAATAATGGGTGCTCGTTTGCGAGTATTTTGCGATGCATGCCGGATCATTGCATGTATCCCTTTGGGATTCATTGGCTATTCTACTAAATACTTACATTTTTGTGGCATTCCGTAATTTACTTGCTTCAGCCTTTATTTGTTTCACTAAGTATTATATAGGTAGTTTACTTGAGATGTAGTCACCCATCCGTTTGCCTCTCGAGCTCACCGAGGCCAAATGCGAATCCACTGCTTTCTGATTTGATTACGAGGCACTCACTTTCATTTTAACAGTTCCATTTCTCAGGGAGTAGATCTATTAGTTTTCTTGCCAAGGCACAGCATTTGTGTGGGTTTGAGCATCTCGTTGACTGCCTGGTTTCTGAGCATTTATTACATCTGCAGTTGTGTCTGTTTTCTTGCAATATATTTTGGCCGTCACAATAATCTTCCAAACTCTGTTTCTACTCTTGCGGACTTGCAGACATATAGACAAGCTGAAAAACCAGACCAGTCGTGAAAAGACGACCAATGAATTAGGGTATTTGTTGACGTCGGCTGACTCCCCCTGGAACAATCTTAGAATTTAACTTCAACTTCAAACCACAAGCCAAGAAAGCAATAATAATAATTCTACTATGTATACAACCGCTACATATGCCTTTCCTATCCATCTGCCATACTGACGTCCCCATCCCCAGGCTCCTGATCTGCCAGTGCCTCCGCTGCTTTGCGCAGAACCGAGAGCTTCTCCCGCATGACCTTGATGGATTCGGGAAGTAGCCGTTCGGGAGCATAAGGCCCTTCTGATTCGACGTTGACTGTAACAAGGACAATAATGAAATTTAGATAAGTAGAAAGCAGGAAGAAAAACATAAATCAACATGAAATTTAAACAAATAGAAAGCAGAAAGAAAAACATAAATCAACATGAAACGGAAGAAGAAAGACTCTCCGGCGGCCAGGACAACCTGGAAGTACCACTTTTTTGAACAAAAAAACACAAACTTGAGGAATAAGACGAAGCAAAAGAACGACTTTTTCCACGCAAATGCGACTTCTTCCGCGCGAATGCGACTTCGTCGAGCGCTACAAGCGCACTAGAATCGCGTCCCCACCACAAAGAAAGAGAGGAACGAGACCTTGGTCCCCAAAAATCCGACAGAAAATTCCAGAAGCCAAACCAAAAAGACACCAAAAGAAAGGAAACCTATACGCACACAAAAAGAAATCTCTCACTCTCCCCAGCTTCACGCAACCCTCGAACTCCGGATGTCTCAGCACTTCCCTACTAACACTGTCCTTTCTCACATTTTGCTCATCCACGCTCACCTCGCCTGATGGGCTGACGCAGATGACCCCCGGGGAGAAGCATTTGGCGAACTTCTCTGCAAGATCCGCGGGAGGTTGGCGCAGGATCTGGATAGAGGGGAGAAGACGGTAGGAGGCAGTGGCTGTGTATGTTTGGGATTGTCAACGGGTGCATGAACAAGAGGGAAACAAGGGATGAATCACGCACCGACAGGACTAAACTTTGCATGGTCCTTCCCCACCCCCTTCACCGCATGCAGCTCCATCTCCAGCTCCTGCCCAGGCCTTAATTTTGCCAACACAATATCTCCATTCGTCGGCCCCGGCGGGCAGTCCGCAAATACCTCCGCCTGCTCTCCCGCCGGCCGCCAGGTGAGCACAGACGAGAGCACCTCAGCATTCTCGAACATCTCCCTCGGATCCTTAGAGCCAACCGGCGCATTTCGAGCACGCGTACATGTCACCTTGAGGTCAAAGACGATGGTGTTGCGGTCCGTAGCTTGATCGTTTACATCTAGGAGGGGGATTAGAGAGCATTTGGGGAATGTGAGAGAAAGGAGACGTACCGCGCTTCATCGACACCAGCGCCGGGTCCACATTGAGCGGCACAAGCCCTATCCGCTGGGCCATGATCTCATCCACAATAACACTGGTGTTATTCCATACATACACGTGCTCAATCGCCACCGTCGGCACCTAACCCTCGCTCAGCCCTCAAAATCCCAGCCAAACCACAAAAAATGCGCACCTCAGCGATCATTATCCTTCTAAACGCATTAGCAATAGAAGCATCGACGCCGACGAGATCAAACTCGATGCTACGGTTCGATAGGCGCTGCACCTTCACTTTCAGATTCTGCCCTTGGAGGAAAGAAACATCGGTCGGTTAGTCCACACCCCGCAGATCGCATGGCTACTCGCACATTTTTGAATTTCCTCAGGTCCCAACTATGGTCTTCGTCGGGGTAGTGCCCCGGGTAGTCGGTGCTGGAGACGTGGGTCACTCGCTCGGCTTCGACTCCGACGAGACGGCGCGGATCGTATGTTGTCGGCGCCATGGCGGTCTTATAGGGGTGTAATTTTTGATATAGTGTGCGATGAAGAGAAAGATGCTCGTCTATGACAAAGTCTGAGCTTTTGACGTCAGAAAGAACAAGAGTCGTAATGTATTTTTAGCAGAAGGTCGCGCAAATTTACAGAGTGCAACTGGTGAAGCGGTATTTGGCATTGCCGTGAGAGTCAAACAAAGTCCGCTGCGAACTCACAGCTGCTTCCGGGCACAGTTCAAGCCTTTCACTAATCTTATCTCCTTCCACTCCTTTCCTCCCTTCCACCATGTCAGGCCACCTCGATGTGCGTATATTGTTCCAATGTGCTCTGCAAATGCTCATTCCGATATCTAGCGCGCTATCGAGATCGTCCAGAAGGCCATCGATGAGGACGTGAAGCAGAACTATGCCGAGGCCTACAAGTATTACCAGAACTCCCTCGACTACTTTATGCTGGCTCTCAAGTGTATGCTCCATGGCCTCTTCTACTCCGGAATTTGCTGATTTGTTACAACAGATGAGAAAAACGAGAAGTCGAAATTACTGATCCGTACAAAGATCAGTGAATACCTCGGTCGCGCGGAAACCTTGAAGGAACACCTCATGTCTGCAGGAGAGAAGCGGGGGCGGAGCGCCATAGGTGCAAACGGCACTAGCGGAGCCACAGGAGCCGGGGGAAAGAAGTGAGTCGGCTTCATTCTCCAATGCCACGTGCATTAATCCCCATTCATAGGAAGGATAGCGGGGACGAGGACGACCAAGACCCCGAGACGAAGAAACTCCGCGCAGGACTATCCAGCGCCATTCTATCCGAAAAGCCCAATGTCAAATGGGACGATGTCGCCGGTCTAGAGGGCGCGAAGGCCTCGTTAAAGGAGGCCGTCATCTTACCCATCAAGTTCCCCCACCTCTTCACCGGAAAACGGACACCATGGAAAGGAATCCTCCTGTACGGTCCCCCGGGAACAGGCAAGTCGTACCTGGCCAAGGCGGTCGCGACTGAGGCGAAGAGCACGTTCTTCAGCGTCAGCTCTAGTGACCTGGTCAGTAAGTGGCAGGGAGACTCCGAACGGTGCGTGCCACCCATATTGCGTTTCGTGAGATGCTAATTGAGGTACTACAGATTGGTGAAACAACTATTTGAGCTCGCGCGGGAATCAAAACCCGCAATCATCTTCATTGATGAAATTGACTCCCTCGCCGGCACACGTAACGAATCAGAGTCGGAAGGGTCGCGGCGGATAAAGACAGAGTTCCTCGTCCAGATGAATGGAGTAGGGCACGACGATACCGGTGTGCTAGTGCTCGGCGCAACGAACATTCCATGGCAACTCGACAACGCAATCAAGCGACGGTCCGTATACTTACCATGACTCTCTAATGCTCTTATCTCATCCCCTTTTCAGGTTCGAGAAGCGAATATACATCCCCCTCCCTGGTCCAGACGCACGCCGGCGTATGTTCGAAATCCACGTTGGCAGCACGCCATGCGACCTATCGCCTAAAGACTACCGCGTCCTCGCTGACAACACAGAAGGCTACTCAGGATCCGACATCGCGATCGTCGTGCGCGACGCGCTCATGCAGCCCGTGCGCAAGGTGATCAACGCGACGCACTTCAAGCAGGTGCCGGATCCAGAGGCGGACAGTCAGGAGCTCAGCAAGTGGACGCCGTGCTCGCCCGGGGACTCGGATGCGGTGGAGAAGACGTGGTCGGATATCGGGTCGGAGGAGCTTCTCGAGCCACCGCTCCGCTTAGCAGACTTCATGAAGTCGCTGGACACTACACGGCCGACAGTGACAGAATCGGATATCAAGAAACATGACGAATGGACGAGAGAATCTGGTGTGTCGAGTTCTGTGTGGTCTAGGGTGCTTCTTGCTGACATTTCCCTGCGTAGGAAACGACGGAGCATAGGGACCCTTGTATTTATATCGAGATCATTATTTTTGTATTTGGGCGTAGATACCAATAAACGGGGAACAGTCGATTGATAAGATAAGATAAGCGTGATGGGAAATTTGACTCGACTCGAGCGTGACTTGAAGTGAACGGCTTCATACAAAAACGGTGGTGATTGACTCGATACCGATAGCAGCCATACCGCGTCTCTCCTTCCTTCCATCCAGACTTTTTAGTCGTTGTACATTACCCCTCTGTCCGCCCAGAGTCCGCCGCTTCAACATGGCTCAAACTATTGAGCTCGCCCAGGTTTGTCCCCCACCCTCTTCCCGCGCACGAGCTCACTGTTCCTCCAGACGGCCAAGCGAGACCACCTCAAGGCTCTCGAGAAAAAATACCAGGGTCGATGGGCCGAGGAGCGTCTCTTCGAAGTCAACGCACCCCCTGCAGAGGAGACGGCTGGCCTCTCCCCCTCGGAGATCCAAGCAAAGTATCCCAAATGGTTCGGCAACTTTCCCTACCCATACATGAACGGAAGTCTGCATCTCGGACACGCCTTCACCATCTCCAAGATCGAATTCGCCGCAGGGTACCAGCGCATGCTCGGAAAGCGCGTCTTGTTCCCGCACGGCTTCCACGTCACCGGCATGCCAATCAAGGCGCGCATCCAACATCCCGCTTCACATAATTACTAACCATGCGCGTTCATAGGCCTCTGCAGACAAGATCATCCGCGAGATAGAGCTCTTTGGCCAGGACTTTGAGCGATTCGAACAGGTGCAAGCCGAGCTCGCCGCGCAGGAGGCCGAGAAAGAGAAGGAAGCAGACGCTGCCGCCGGAGACAAGGCCAAGGCCAAGAAGGGCAAACTCGTCGCAAAGGCCACAGGATACACGTACCAGTTCCAAATCATGGAGTCCATTGGTGTCCCTCGCGCTGACATCAAAAAGTTCGCCGACCCGCTGCACTGGTTGACATATTTCCCCCCGATTGCCATGGTGAGTAAACCACAAACATATCTATGCATCCCCTCTAACATTCCTCCTTCCAGGCTGACAACAACGCGTTTGGATCCCGAATAGACTGGCGCCGCAGCTTCCTCACTACCAAGGCCAACCCCTACTACGACGCCTTCGTCCGCTGGCAGGTCAACAAGCTGCACAAGCTCGGCAAGATCAAGTTCGGCGAGCGCTACACCATCTACAGCCCCAAGGACGGCCAGCCCTGCATGGACCACGATCGGCAGGACGGTGAGGGCTTCGGGCCCGTCGAGTACACCAGCATCAAGATGGAAGTCGTCGACTGGAGCCCAGCAGCCAAGAAGATCATCGAGAGAAAGACCGGCGGGCGGAAGGTGTATTTTGTCGCGGCTACTCTGCGCCCGGAGACTATGTACGGTCAGACGAACTGCTTCGTCGGCCCCGCTATCAAGTATGGTGTCTTTGCGATCAACGACAAGGAAGCCTTCGTGTGCACCCTGCGTGCCGCACGTAATATGGCCTTCCAGGGTACCACTGCTGTCCGTGGCGATGTCACCCAGCTCGCGGAACTTGACGGCTCCAAAATCGTTGGCACGAAGATCAAGGCGCCCTTTGCGGTCCACCCGGAAATCTACATCGTGCCTATGGAGAACGTCCTCGCCACCAAGGTACGCCTCTCTCTTTTCTTCCCGCGCAATTAGCTGACGAAACTTCACAAATCCTAGGGAACCGGTGTCGTAACCTCCGTCCCCTCTGATTCCCCAGACGACTTCCAAACCCTCTCCGACCTGCGCAAAAAGCCCGAATTCTACAACATCGACCCCTCCTGGGTCGCGCTCGATCCAATCCCCGTGATCTCCACACCGACCTACGGCGACCTCACCGCACCCGCCGTCATTAAGCAGCTCAAGATTCAGTCGCAAAAGGACATCAAGCAGCTCGCGGAGGCGAAGGAGATCGCGTACAAGGAGGGCTTCTACAACGGCACGATGCTCGTCGGCGAGTTTAAGGGCGAACGCGTGCAGGATGCGAAGCCGAAGGTGAGGCAGGCGATGATTAACTCCGGGGCGGCGTTTGCGTATGCTGAGCCAGAGGGGCTAGTCATTTCGAGGAGCGCCGACGAGTGTGTTGTTGCACTGATGGATCAGTGGTATTTGGATTATGGAGAGTCGACGTGGAGGGCGCAGACTGAGGGGTAAGTCTTTTCGTTACTCTCTTTGGTAAGTACTTACGATTTGCAGGCTGTTGGCGAACATGAACACCTACAACGCTGAGACTCGCCATGCCTTTCAGAAGACTCTCGCTTGGCTGAACCAGTGGGCCTGTGCCAGGACTTATGGATTGGGATCCAAACTTCCCTGGGACCCTCAGTTCCTCGTGGAGTCCCTTAGTGATTCTACTATCTACATGAGCTACTACACCGTTGCCCAGATGTTGCATGGTCAGTCCACTTTCTTACTTTCCCTTTTGCTCATACTGAATTTAATAATTCTTCTAGAGAACGACATCACAGGCAGCAAGCCCGGCCCGCTGGGCGTCACCCCCGAGCAGATGACCGACGAAATCTGGGAGTACATCTTCTGCAACGGTCCCTTCCCCGACCCCTCACCCCTGCCACGCGAAAAAGCCGACGCGCTCAAGCACGAATACGAGTACTTCTACCCCTTCGACATCCGCTCCTCTGGCAAGGACCTCGTCCCCAACCACTTGACCTTCGCGCTGTACAACCACGCCGCGATCTTCCCCGAGCACAAGTGGCCCTTGAGCATGCGCACGAACGGGCATCTCATGCTGAACGGGAAGAAGATGTCCAAGAGCACGGGCAACTCGCTGACGCTGCGCGAGTCAATTGAGAAGTTCGGTGCTGATGCAACGAGGTTGTCGTTGGCGGATGCTGGAGATGGGTTGGAGGATGCCAACTTCGAGGAGAAGACTGCCAATGCCAACATCTTGCGCGTACACACTCTGCTCGGTTGGTGCGAAGTCAGCGAACCGTCTATGCATTAATATGCTTCCGTTATTAACTTAATATTGCTCTTTAGGACATGGTCAAGGATGAGGCTAATCTGCGCCATGGACCTCTGAATTATCACGACAAGGTGTTTGAACAGGAAGTCAACGACCTGATTAACATTACCCAGACCCACTACGAGGCGTAAGTCGAACCTTCTGCTATATTTCCTAGCTCTTACATGTTTGCATCCAGCACCAACTACAAGGATGCCTTGAAGTACGGTTTCTACGAACTCCAGAGTGTCCGCGACTGGTACCGCGAAGTCACTTCTGACGTCAGCATGCACTCGGACCTCGTGATGTACTGGATCCGCATCGCCGCCCTACTCGTCACTTCCGTCGCACCCCACTTCGCCGAGCACATTTGGACCTCCATCCTGAAGCAGCCCAAGTCCATCCAGCTCGCTCTGTGGCCCACGCCTTCAGCTCCCGTCGACCGTACCCTCATCGAGGCTGGGAGCTACATGCGCGGCACGATCAAAACTATCCGTGACGCTGAAGTGTCCCTGCTGAAGATGATGAGCAAGGTCAAGGGCAAGAAGAACCCGGGAGACCTGTTCGACCCCAAGAAGCCTAAGGCCGTCCGCATCTATGTGGCAACAACGTTCCCTGACTGGCAAGATACCTGCGTGCAGATCATCAAAGACTCGTACTCAGAAGAAACCGACAAGGTGGACGACGCGAAGGTGAAGGCGCTGCTGATTGAGAGGGGCCTGATCAAGGACAAGCGTGCTATGCCTTTCATCCAGGCTTTCAAGGTGGGTTAATTTAAATTTTGCACTGTAGAAGAAATGGCTGATAGACATGCATTCTAGAAACGCATGTCGCAGTTTAGTGCCCAGACTGCCTTCCGCCGAACTCTACCCTTCTCCGAGAGCGAAGTTCTCCGGGAGATCCTTCCCTATCTCAAAAAATCCTTGAGTCTGGCAGATGTGGAGGTCCTGTCGGTCGAACAGGCCCTGCAGAAAGAAGGCGAGGCTGGCTACACAAAAACAATCATAGATAGTTCGGAACCTGGAAGCCCTGCATTTGAATACCGCAATGTATAATAGTAATAATCGTGGATAGCAGTGCGAATATAGTTGGTTTGTATCAAGTTTCATAGTGCGCGTGAGTTGAACGCTACAGCCTACTAGGTTGGCCAATAATAGCCACTAAACAATCCTCTTTTAAGTACACCGTCATCCTGTGCTAAGTTCAGTTTTGGACCAGGTCCTTGATCCAGGTTAACCTTTTCCCCACGCCAGCCTTCTCAGTTTCGTCTGTGTACACGTCTGCTTGACGCCGGGCGACAGACCCAACTTGGATCTAACGTCCACCATGGATTCCGACGCGCTCATGGTCGATGTCCAAAATGTTACCCGCTTACCCACTCCTCAACCACCAACTTTACCGCCCACTCCTCAATCATACGACCAATACCGGGACGCGCACACACCTATTATCATCGACAATGGCTCGACCACTCTGCGCTGGGGCTTCGGTACTGCGTCGGCTCCATACACGGGCCCTAATGTTGTCGCGAAGTATAAGGAGCGGAAAACCAATAAGCCACTGTTGCTCTTTGGCGAAGGGATAGATGCGGAAAGCGGGGCGCGGAGCCAGACAAGAACTCCTTGGGAAGGAGACGTGTTACTCAATTTCGACGCGTTGGTGAGTTGGTGCTACCCAATGTATCTCGTAAATCAACCTGACGGCTTTACCTCGAGAGATAGGAAAACGCCCTTGATTATGCATTCATACAACTAGGTATCGACGCACCGTCGGTCAACCATCCTGTCTTAATGTCTGAGCGCCTATGCACCCCGCTGCATTCGAGAGCATGTGAGCAGAGTATTGTCCATGTGTTTCTTCCACTCAATCCACAATTGCATGTAGTCACTTCAGAACTCATGTTCGAACTATATTCCGTGCCCTCCCTGGCATATTGCGTGGACAGTGTCATGTCGTTCTATCAGAATAATGCACCCCCAACCGAAGTACCCTTCACCTCTGACGGTCTGCTTGTGTCCTTTAATACCGCTTCGACGTCTGTAATCCCGATGCTTAGCGGGAAGGGGGTCTTGAGTCATGCTAAACGGTGCGCCTTTCCGTGATCTGTCGCCCTCAGTTCTTTATTCTATGCAGAATACCATGGGGTACCTCTCAAACTTCCGATTACCTGCTCAAACTCATCCAACTCAAGTACCCCAGCTTCCCTACTCGTGTCATTTCCACTCAAACAAATGTATATCATTTCTTCCCTTCCTAATCTCATTTCCAATAATAACGTCATTTTTCAGTGGATGCTTCATAACTTCTGCGAATTCGCAACCGACTATCCTGCGCATCTTCGACAACTGAAAGACCCGCTCAAACTACGCGCCTCCGAGCGCGTAATTCAGTTCCCCTTCGCCCTACCACCGATGGAAGAAAAGACTGAAGAGGAACTAGCTAGAATTCAGGAGAAGAGGCGAGAGCAAGGTAGAAAACTGCAGGAGATAGCTGCCAAGACAAGAACGGAAAAGGTGCGTTGAAATTTCGTTTATAGAGCCTCCCACTAAGAGGAACGCCATAGCTTCTCCAAAAAGAGCAAGATTTGCAGTATTTACTTAACCTCAAGGAGGGAAAGGGAGCGGACAGCAAACGCGAATGGATAGTGCGTTAGCAATATTTTTGATTCGGCTCTCTAACACTAACCCTGTTGCTTCTAGAACAAACTCCAGACAGAGGGTTTCGACGACGATGCAGCTCTGGATCAAACCATCAAAAAGTTTGAGAGCGATCTGAAGAAGGCAAGAAAGAAGGAGGCAGGAGAGGCAGATTCTGCCGACGCAGACGTATGAGATTCCCAATACTGTATCATACTATAGCATACTCATTCATTTGGTCAATAGGAGGAACCCTCCTTCCCACTTGTTGATGTTCCCGACACCGATGTATGCTTTTTGCTCTCCTTACTCTTTCTTGCTGTTCACAGAATTTTCGTGACAGCTAGATGAGGATGGTCTCAAAGAGAAGAAGAAGCAAAAGCTGATGAAAGCAGGCTTTGAAGCTCGTACACGTGCTCGGCGCGAAAAGGAACGAGAACGCGAGGAGAAGGAACGCGAGGAAAAGCGGGAAGAAGAAGAGCGCGAGGCCGATTTAGGCGGATGGTCAAGGAAGATGAGGCAGGAGCAAGAGGTTTCTCTACACTTTTGTTGCAGTCACGACATGGTGCTGATATGCCATGGTACAGACACTCATGAGCAGAATCAAGGACCGTGCCCGCCGGAAGGCTGCTTTAAGTGATCGAAAGAGCGCCGCTGCGCAGGCGAGGATGAAGAGTATCGCGAACTTGGCTTCGGATGACCGAGTTCCAAAGAAGAAGAGAAAAGGTGGAGGAGGTAAGCCCTGAATGTATTTATGCCTTTCTCTTGTTCACAGTTTTCAATTCTAGAGGATATGTTCGGAGCAGACGATGCAGATTGGGCAATCTACCGCAAAATTGTAAGGCCTTCCTTCTTTCTTCAGTGACATTTTTTGACTCGATAATGTGCCAGAACACGGCTGTCGAGTCTTCTGATGAAGAAGAAGACATTAGCCAACTGCAAGCCGTCGAGCAAAAACTGCTTCAGTTCGATCCTACATTCACTGCGCAGCAGACACACGCATCTCTGGCTTCGCAGCGATCTGCCTTAATATCTGCGTTTAGGCCGACATATGAAGAGGGCGACGTTGAAGGTACGTCCCCTATTCTTGCATTGCTAACTTCAACTAAATTTTCTGCTAGGAAATACCCGAATTCATTTAAACACCGAACGTTGGCGCGCCTGTGAGGCGTACTTCTCTCCTGGAATGGCAGGCGTGGATTCCGCAGGTCTCGGGGAGGTCATTCAGAACATCCTAGGAAGGTTTTCTGATGCAGAGAAGGGGCGACTAGTGAAGGTTCCTTTAACTTTCCATCTCGTCAATTCCATTTTCTGACCTGCTTATCCCATTAGAATGTCTTCCTTACTGGCTCCCCGTCCCAATTCCCCGGGCTCATCCCCCGCCTCCACGCAACATTACGTCCGATTCTACCTCCTGAGATGCCAATTGACATTGTGCGTGCAGCTGACCCATCCTTGGATGCGTGGAAAGGTATGGCTGGCTTCAGCATGACAAAAGAATTCGAAAGTGTTGGAGTTACTCGTGAGGAGTATGATGAATATGGCGGAGAGCGGGTCAAGCGATGGTGGGGAAGTAACTGGAACGGCGGGTCTATCTCATGAGCGCGTTGTATCATTATGGTTTTGTAGTTGTCGATGCTTCCTTGTCCGATGCAAATGTATTATATTCACAGAAAACCTAAGTTGTGAGAAACACGAGACAAGAACACTAACTCGTCACTCATACATGTACAGTAATGATGCAAGGAGTACCCGATGGAGGGCTAGGGAGCGTGTAGGTGGGTGGGGAAGAGAAGGACCCATTACATACATATGTACAACAGCCTCTCGTGAGATGACAATGGCATGTATTTATGAGCAGCAGCCCTGCGAAGATTGTGCAGCTGGCTGGTTGACTCTCACCGAGCCATCGGCGCCCGCGCCATTCGACGCATTTGCTGCATCCGCCTGTTGCGAGTCGATGAGGCGGGTTTTGATATCCCTACAGAATGAATATATTTCAGCATTTCCGTATTTGCCGGAGCGGCTGCGGCAGTGCTCACCGTGCCAGTGTGAAGAACGCCTCCTCCACTCCTTCGTTCACCTTCGCAGAAGTCTCCATGAACTTTATGCCAAGTTCATTGGCCAATTCAAGGCCCTGCTCCTCTGTGACGGCCTTCTTGTCCACCCAGTCTGCCTTGTTGCCGATGAGAATCTTATTCACGCCGTCTGACGCATGCTGCTCTATGTTGCCATACCAACTCCGGATGTCTGAGGGAAGTTAAATTATATGTGCCAGTAGCAACAGGAGAAATGGAGTGCACTTACCATTGAATGACTTTTCATCCGTGACGTCGTACACCAGCAGGATTCCCATTGCCCCGCGGTAGTATGCCGTGGTGATGGTCCTAAACCGCTCCTGTCCTGCTGTGTCCCACTGAAGTACGGGTCAATGGTACATCATAAAACAGTAATATATGAACGCACTATCTGCAGCTTGATGCGCTTGCCATCGAGTTCAATAGTGCGGATCTTAAAGTCAATGCCGATAGTGGTGATGAAAGACGGGGTCCATGCGTCATCGCAGAAGCGCAGTAGCAGACATGATTTGCCAACTCCTGTAGGGACAATCAAAAATGGTTCGACACTTGAAGATAACTGAGGGATTTACCTGAGTTACCGATGAGAAGAAGCTAGGAGTTACAGAGCGTGTCAGTGATTTCACGAGGACGGGGCAAGTGGCGCGCTTGCCTTGATGAGGAAGTCGTAGTGTGGGGGCGGCATGTTCAGGAAGGGATTGCAAGGTGAGTAGGATAGGACGATGGAGTGCTCGACGTCGAGTAGAACGACGAACTGGACGGATGGGCGGGACGAGGGAGAGACGTACAGGTGTATTGCTTACTGCAGTGACTGGTACAGTGCATGTGTCACATCTGTGACGTATTAGCACTCCATCAATCCGCACCTTTCACTGCGCATTCCCCAGTCCACCTCATTTCCTCACTTGAAATGTCATCACCGAAGCGTATTTCCTCAAGACAGGCGTCGATACTTATTTGAAACCTGCATTTCTCGTATCTGACTCGACACGCTGATTATGTGAACATCCAACTTCTCCGTCGCTTCCCAGTTTGTCCTCTTTTGTTTTCTCAACAATCACTGGCGACGCTATGGGACAACTGACTCCATTGCTGTTGGATCTCCATTCCTCCATCTGCTTTATCAACGCCACGATTCCATATCCTTCTGTGCCTTTCTCCTTTCTTCAAATGCTCTCTTTATGATGTTTCATTTCCATGGGGACCTAAGAACCCCTGTTCTACCTGCTCTCGTACTGGAATACTACTGGAGTCTTCATGCCTTGAGGCTGGTTAAGCTCGTTTTGGACGGCGATATCGTGTTCGCATCCTTTGAGTTTGACACCCTCGTCAACGTTGCCATCATACGCCCTCCAAGGCTAACGCTTAGACACGCGAGAACAAGAATATCCTTATCCCGCTTATCTATTGTCTTCTTCATTCTCTTTGAGTTGCACCACGAGAGTGTGAGGAATGAATCGATCAGGAGATGCACAGAAAGTTCGAGGTATAAAATGGGCTTGCGCAGACTCTTTCCTAGCAAGTACCCTACTTCATCTTGAACACTTGCTTCCTGCTCCTGATAAAATTTCTCCAAAACTCCATTGCATTATTTCCGTCTTTAAAGCTGCTGTCGATAAAATCTTGCTCCGTGTCTCCAGCTGCTCCCACCATCACAATATGAGACTACGGAATTTCAAAGAGACCGTGAAACCCACAATCGAGGATACTCTGCGGGACGTGCATCCTCACACACTCGAAGAGACATTTCATTGGTGGGCACCCGTAAGTCACTATATTCCCTGATTTGCGTCTGCTGCCCATACTAACAGTGTCTTTTAGCCTGGGTCCCCTTGCTTCGTACTCTGTGCAGATGAAAACGGCAACAACCGCAAATGGCGCAAAGGTATTATACTTGGAGAAACCTTTTCACTAGTAATGTGCCCACAGGTATGTACCAATATTGTCGCTAGACGGATCCTTAGACTGATCCTCGCGTTCGCAAGGTATTTTTCGAACATATCATGTAGCCTATACTATCAAACATAAGCGCGTCTATACTCAGATAACACCGGGCTTGCAACCGGAACTCAAACCTGATACACCTGAGGTGCGAGAGCTTCTGCGAGAGGCCGGTCACGGTATCTTTACTTAGCTGTGAGGTCTGTTGGTGGCACGAAGTGTTGATCCTCCCTTTCATCTGTACTTTTAACATGCATTGCATATTTTATTATCAGTGTAAAGTAATAGTCCGGGTTCAGTTGTGTTTAATGGTTACGTTATTGTATTACAACAATCCTATACCCTGGCAGAGCATAGAGCTGAATTTGAAGGATTGGACCGGGATGTATCTAAGAGCAGGTGTAAAGGTGTTACAGAGAGTCAATAGTATTTTGACCGTGCAAGAAAGCTTTCGCGATATCCGCCTGGAATCGTCCGATGTAGGCAAGAAGGTCTTGATCCGGTAAAGCAGAGTGTTCCCAAGCCTGCGTGAGCTGGGTTCTGAGCTAATGACAGAGAAAGTGCAAAAAGATCAGCGCGAAGTCCATCGTTTACGGACATAGAAAGCAGCTATTCGCGCATCATCTACCCATGGTTCGTTCTAAGGGGCGTTATTAGAAAAGAAAAAAGTTACCCTCAATAGTGCTTTTCGTCGGATAGAAATCTTGTTGCATTCACTTTCTTCTTCGCATTTAGCATGAAGCGTCGCCAGATGTTCAGCCACTCTCCTTCCTTCAGCCAAAATATCAGCAGGGAGGTCAGCTAGGCGGGCAAGTTCCAGCCCTACTCCCGCGCACCCTTTAGTTTCAATCTTTTGAGCGATATTCATGCATTGTGAGCCACGCACCGTAATGGCTGAAGTCCTCCGATGCACCGTCGACAATCCTTGAGAAATAACAGCTTAACGAAGGAAAGGGCGCAAAATTTTGATACAAACCTGTATTGGAAAGTCATCCCGAAGTTGGCTGCAGATTGGCGTGTGCGCTGTGTCGAAAACTCAAATCATTCAGTCCAAAAAGCAATTTGGTAGCACTTGCCTGTACAGACAAGTGTAAACTATATTACGAAGTTAGAGGTCGTATCGCTTGAATTAATGCTGTTGAGACACTCACTTAACTACAGAAGGTTCGC
This sequence comes from Nidula microcarpa, assembly GCA_036937055.1. Lineage (NCBI taxonomy): Eukaryota > Fungi > Basidiomycota > Agaricomycetes > Agaricales > Nidulariaceae > Nidula > Nidula microcarpa. The sequence continues at coordinate 3,554 of JASFDD010000350.1, read as the reverse complement.
GAGACAGCGTTGTAGTCAGTTCATTGAAATGCCTGGAAATCAGAATAAGTAAGGATATGACAAGATGTAGCTAGGACAGACGTCGCAAAGAAGACAAATGGCTACGTTGGGAGCAAGATTCAGTATTGAACCGGAAGACTGGGAATTCTGGTACCGACCTTCAGAGCAATCAACCCTTCTGCAATAGCGTGTGATATCCCAACACCTTCCTTGGGCGATGTTCCCCTACCAAGCTCATCAACTAGGACCAACGACTTTGGTGAAGCGAGTCCTATTATCGTGCGAGAAGATCAGCCTAAAGGCGCTAGTCCAACATGCTAAGCCCTCACCAAGAATCATGGCGGAGGAAGCCATCTCGCTGGCAAAAGTACTGAAGCCTTTCTCCGTATCATCATCGTTCGACAGGCGACTCAAAAGCGCATCATGAATTCTGATTCACGTAGTTAAGAGGGCAGTAGTGGCTAAATCAACACTGATGCTCACCGAAAGCTCGCGTATTCAGCTGGGACGAAGCAGCCGCACATGGCCATAACAGCAAGGAGACCAATCTGACGTAAATACGTACTTTTACCTGTTGCAATTATCTATTCAATGAATCTGATAGTATGATTTGAGAAGCCAGGCATACCAGACATGCTAAAGCTTTATGGTCAGCAACGAATGTCGCAATTTTAGGCAATGAAGACTAACTTCGGGCCTTGAATAATCTGGAACGAAGAAGAGTCATCGCAGTATACATCATTTGGTACCAATGTTCCTGCAGCTTGCAGCGTTTCTAAGATAGGGTGTCTGCCAGACTTGATGGCCAAGGTGCCCGTGAATTCTGGGCGAACATAATTTCGCACTGAAAAACGTAAACGTGAATAAAGAAAAGAGATACCCGAAGAAAAACCTACTAATGGAGGAATGCGCGAATGACCAGAGTATATCAATGAGAGCCACCTGTTGAACCACAAAATCAGACATATTCACTCATAGAAATTGGAAATACGTGCTGCTTCTGAAGCCTTGTACAATGCCCCTATGTTCACGAGAATTTCAGCTACAAGATCCTGTATAATCCTTTCCATCGGTGTCAGTATATCAATGAGTCTTTATGCATCCGGCACTGAACTTACCTGTCACTGAGAAGTAACGTCTCATCTAACGCGTCCTTCATCCGAGCATTCAATTTCTTCTACTCTCATATTATAGTCAGTGAACTGACACTTACCACGAAATCATTGCATCGCTCACTAGTTCCATACTCGAAAAAATCCATCGGCCTTTTCTCATAGCAACATTCACGAACCCCTTCGGCAGCTCTCTTTGCAGCTCGTTCTTCTTTAGAACAAAGACGAATCCGGTATCTTGGTATATGAGCGTGAGAGGGAGCTCATGCTCCTCTGAAAGTCTGCGATTGAGCTGAAATATATCTCCAACATTCTCTTTGTATGTCTCTCGTGCGACATCGAGGAGGCGATTGCAGTTGGCCTGTTAGCATGCATAACGATGTTAAAATTGTTAGGGAAAAGGTGCAAAGGAGGTATCACCTTCACTGCGTATATGCGGGCATTCACCGCGCCTATGCCACCCTAATGAAAGATATTAGATGTAATTCAAGTATGCTTAAAGTTGTAAACCTTGGCAGGCGCGCTGTCTTCATTGAGATTCGTGCAAATAGCCCTCTCGATACTCTCAAGTCGTTCATCCGAGAGCATCTGGACGTCGGAATGTAAGGGTTGGATAGTTGAAAGAAATTAGGTCTAACATACATCGCATATGATTCTCAGCAACTGTGACTGGCTGCCTTGCAGAGCCTTCTGCAGTAAAGGAAGGTTTTTCATCATATTGCGCAAATTTAGCATCTGCGAGACGCGCTGAGATGCGGGTTTCATGGTGTCTGCGACCCGTGCTTCGGAGGATGCAAGCTGGAGAGTGAAATCAAAACTAGAGCCAAGAAGATGCTAGCATATGGCATTCGTACCGAGACAGTCAGTTTGTCAAAGTCCATTTTATTGAGCGTCTTCAGGGCGTCTCGGACATCCGTGAATCGATCTTCACTCTTGATTAATTCTGCAAAGGAGTCTAGCGTGTAAAATGAAGGCAAGTGAGTGCATTTCACCTTCAACTACATCAAGACGAGCATCAATTGCAGGTTGGGCTAGTATAAAGAAATCGTTGAATCAAACCATATACGGAAGTTACAAGTGTTCATACCAGTTATAGGCGAAAGAATGTTCACCCTCAGTAAGCGTGATGCCATCGCGGTATATGTATGATTGAGGATTCTGGGAGGACGGCATAATATTAGAGAAGCTGCTCACCAGCCTTGTAAAATAATTGGGCTCACCCGAAAAGAGAATGTAACGATTTCTTGTGCATCATATTGCCAATGAGTTCTAGATTCCTGGCTGTATCGGAGTCGATCATCATAGTCCCTTCGACCGGAACGTAACGTATACGAAGGGATGAGGCAGCAAAACGGGTATTCAGCCGGCTCTCTGCATATTTGAATAAAGCACACGCTGCAGATAACACATAATACCTGTTGGAAGCGAGTTCAAGAGACAATGGATGGGTTAGATACAATTATAGACTCACTTATTTGATACAGCTAGTATTGTCCCCGCACGCTCATCATTTTCAACACATAGCTGAAGAATAAACTCGAGTCCTGTAGAAAAGAAATAGCCAGTCTTACACTTTGCAAAAATTTGGCGAGAACCAAATAAGCTCACCACCATTATCATTCCAATATCTCCTCCCCATAGGTTCTAATGGCACACCTGGAAATTCCTCTTGTATATATTCCACTAAAAGCGAGGTCGAGGAAGACCTTTTCCTGGAGGGGATAAGGGCAGCATCGGAAGCGGAAAGAAATGTATCAGGTACAAGAACAAGGGAAGGAGTATGGAGATGCATTTGATGTAATGTCTTAACGTAGGTTTGGCAATCTGCTACCTGACAGATGACAAGGGGCTGTGAACGTACATATATACAACAGCCTGTTTCATTTCATGCATACCTGAACCAACATGACTCTTCCTGTATCTTTATCAAGTGCGGCCATACCGACCTCTCGAGAAATCCCTCGTCCTTCCAGAACGGCAATAACATAGCTTCCGTCGTGCCTAATAGATGCAGCTGTTTGAGGACGTGCAGTTGCTGGTCGTGACTGAGCAGTCCGAGGACGATTCTTGCCAGTTACAGGGCATGAATATGTTCTTCCTTTCCAAGCTTGACCTGTTGCAGGTCGCGAAAACGCTGCAGAGGTTTCTGGACGCGATGTCATGCCCGCGACGATTTGGCTGTGGTTCTGAGTTGACTTGCGAGCGTGACAGGTGTGACCCAACGCGACAAGTGTAACTATTTGTTTCCAAAGCCGTCAACAAGCATCGGAAATGAAGCAGCCCACTAAACGGTTTGAAATTCTGTGAAGGCGTCACACTGAAAAAAAACTCCAAGGTGTGCCTTGCAAAAAACTGGATATACTTATTGTTAAAAACGGACATTGTAGATAGTCAGTTAGATACGTATATACAGACTCATTCATTCCTTACGTAATTCAAACT
>JASFDD010000349.1:0-21406 GCA_036937055.1 Nidula microcarpa | reverse complement strand
TTGGCCCGGCTTGGCCCGGCCCAAATGGGGCTGGCTTTGATGGCTTCACGGCTTTGAGCCGGGCCGGAACATCACTAATCCTGAAAACTAGGTAATTGTATAGGTGCTGCAGTGTGTGTAGCATGAGCGTTTGGGGGTAAGTACTCACAACATCACAGTCAAATTTGTTTGAACGTGCACTTGTCGACTCAGGTTGTTTATATTCAAAGCCTCAGCCAAACGGATCCGTCTATTCCGCTATTATCGCGTTCCGCTCACGCTTGAGGCTCCCCCTGTGCTGAGGTCTCCCGACGGGTGTTATACGTTGTTTCTGCGCTCGCCTCGACCTGGCTTAACGTGGTCCAGAAATGCATCATTCTCCGCTCCCGTCGTGAGCATATCCCGGCAGCTAAGTCCAGAGGTTCGTTTACGCGCTTAGCATGATGGAAGGAACTCACTTCTCACTGCAGAACTGGTAGGATACAACGTGAGTAACCCTTTTGTGTCTGATCCGAGTCGTAGCAACTGATTCGACCTCGACGGACTCGTTGTTCGGCCCTGCCCATCAACAGCCCACCTGCCGTTTGATGCCGCTACCTCCAGCTCTGTGACTAGCGACGCTATCCAGTGCTCTCCTATCGCAAGCGCTGTCTATGCCCATCTCAGCTCCGATAGAAACGAACAGAGGAGCAACACGCCGTGGCCTGTCCCAGCCCAACTACTTCACCCTTCACACCACGCACTCAGAACTCGCGCCCGTCCTCTATCCCGTGCGACTCAGCGCTCACATGGCCTGATCAACACATATTCATCCATCCTGTTCCCCGTACGATCTCCATGCTGTCCGTTTCTTCTGTCCAGTCGCACGGCGCTGCTCTCGCCAAGCCCCAATAGTGATTCATGGGGGATTAGAGTGGTCATGCTCCTTGGAGCTGGATGAGGCGTAGGATGGCGTAGTGCCTAGAGTGAGTCTTGACGACGAACGATGTGCACTCTTCAACCCCAATCCTGGTTTCCATTGCTCTGTTCATCCTTCTCTTCCTCGGCCTCTTCCCCGCCTATCGATTTCTCGCTCCGTCAGTCCTACCCTCATCCTCACTCCGCATCCTATTCCGGTCCGTCTCGAGCGCCCCACCCTGCTTATGCGTACATATCCCTCATCATCCGCCCGCCTCCCTCCTCCACCGCCAATCGAGCCTCGCTCGGTGACTCGATGTCCCGCACCTCCTCCCGGTGCTCCTTTTGCCTATCGCCTTGTAGGGCTTCTTTGGCCCCTCAATGCTCTTCGTCGGCTGCGATTGCCGCGGTGGACCGCAATCCTGCTCTTGCGGACTGCAAGCCGCGACCAAACGATGCACCCCCAATCAGGAAGAAGCTCATTCAGGCAGGAGACACTGCACTCCCAGTGCTTATCGCCGCTCTGCTTACCCATCGACCCTTCATCCCTCCTCCTGTCCCGCATCCCGTTTCAGCCCGTACCGAGCATCCCACCCCGCTCATACACACAGCTTGCTCATCTTCAACCCGCCTCCTTCCGTTCGCCCCTATACTCGACCTCGAATCGAGCCTCGTTCGGTGACTCGGTATCCCCACCTCCTACTGGTGCGCTTCATCCCACGACATCTCTGGTTCTTCTTCAGGATCCACGGCCACACGAGCTGACTCTGCCCTGCTGAGCATGCGTTCACCCCTAGTGCAAACGAGCGCTTCAGCGCAGGAATGAGGTTGGACGTGGATCGGGGATTGGAGTAGGCGACGGGGCGTAGAGCTGGGAAGATGAGCATAGAAGGGTGTGGATCTAATAAGGGGATCTAGGAAGATGGGTGGAGATCTAGGAAGGAGGGCGTGTGTGCTACGAGGGGCGTGGGTCTGCGAAGAATGGGCGTGGAACTGCTGAGAATGGGCGTTTGTGCTACGAGGGGCATGGATCTACAGAAAAGGGTGTGCGTGATATAAGGAGCATAGATCTACGAAGAATGGCGTGCGTGCTACGATGGGCGTGGATCTGCGACGATAAGCGCCGGACTGCGACAACGGGTTTGGATCTGCGATGAAGGAGCATCGTGAGTCCTGTATCCTTGTTTCTAGGTCGCGCCTTACATCGCTGCTGTTTCACCCCTCCCGTTCGTCCTCTCGTATATCCTTGGCTCGTTCATCTATCGTGACGCATTCGCCGCTTAACGGTCTGGGAGCTGAGAAATGTTTCTATAACCAGTGTTTTCCGGGCGGGAAGAGGCCAGTGGGGGTCGGGGTAGGACGTGCAGCTATTACGAAAACACATGCGCTGGGGGTGGGGAGTCCTGCGCTCTTGTTTGCTGAGTCACAATTGGCGGTCCTCATGGCCGCTGCACCACTCCTCCCGCTTGTCCTCTCACTTGTCCTCCCTTCCAGCCTTAGCTCTTTCATCTATCGCAATTTGTCAGCCGTGCTCTCCTCTTCTCCGGCTAGGAGCTTCGAACGTTTCTATTACTGGGGCTTCTCCAGGCCAGAAGGGGCCAGGGGGTCGGAGTAGGACGTACAGCTGGAAGAAGTGCGCGTGCGCTGAGGGGTGCTAGGTACCGGACCAGTGTTTGTTGGGATGTAATTCTCGCTGCACCTCATCGATGAGCCACTCCTCTGCTGAGACACGTCCACCCATCCAGGCTTGGCTATCGCGGCTCCATAAGCCACGTTCGCCTCTTCCCCTGCCGGGAGCTGAGAACTGGTGTGACTGGGGCTTGAAGGAGCCAGGCGGTGTCCGGGTATGGCGTGTAGCTGGAAAGAAGGGCGCGTGCACTGAGGGTGCGCTGAATGAACGGGAAGGATTGTGCGTTGGGGATGCGAATGCGATGCTTGATGATGAACGCACATTCAGCTAGAGGTACCGTTAACGTTCAGGGTTCAAGCGCAGTAGAGCGAGGTGCTGGGAGCGTGGATGGTGTCCAATATCGACGATGAACCCGCCCTACTACAGTCTACTCGTCGTTTCCGGCCAACCACGAGCAGGGGAGTGGGCATCTCGCTTGCGTTGGGTGGTTAGTTTTACTAGGTTTGTGGTGGGGGCTGATTGATTTTGTGAGAGCATGGATAGCGCCCCGGTTTACAGCGTATATCTAAACGCGAGGCAGAAGCAAGGAGAATGGATGGAGTGCGCAGAGTGCTTTTAGAAGGGAGGAGCGCACAGAATAAGAGAGTACAATTGGAATCCATGCAAGTGTGGGGTGACCTTGCCGTAGAGGTGGTGTTTTGTTCTTGTGAATATCGTTACTCCCTGGAATGTCCTTATTCCTGCCCAACACCTATTCAGCGCTCGGCAGAGAATCTTCAATCAACTTGAAGGACCGGTACGACGCTCATCAGTGCTTATCAATATGTACGTTACATGGCTATTGTCTATAGACTTTTTCTCTGCATGCCCATTCACTGGGAGATTCGAAATCAGCAGACGGTCCGGAATATTCGGTCTTCCTATCTTGTAAGAACGTAGTTCTTTACAGCGTTTAACGATATAAGTGCTGATGAGCGTCTTTTGGGGCAGACAGCATTGGATGACTCCTTTTCGTGCTCTCGGATAATCTAGCTCATACTTCTTGACTATGGACTGAAATCCATGAAATAACCGACGAAATCTAGACGTCTCCAGAATTGCGCAGAGGGGGAAGCCATCGAAAGCTAGATAGGTATGTGACAAGCATCTTCATTGACGCTCAAAGCAGCCGCTCATTTCCCCTCAACAGCAGCTCTATGGCAGGCGTCGAACGTTTAGTGCCTGTCAATCGTCAACAAGGAACCAACAGGATATTATTAAGGACAATAAGTAGTGTGTAAAGTCACGTTGACATCGGCGGAAGGTGATTAAATGGGTGCTTTGCTCTGGAGGTCATATAAATTCTCTACTGAAGTGTGGTATAATATTTTAGGCTGACGTTGACCCACATACTCAGGTGAAACTTCAGATGTGACGACGTTGAGACTCTACGAATCCTTAGTTGTTATCTCGACCTTAGTGGTGAGTATTGGATATATACCCCGCGACGAAATGGCTATCACTGAGTTATAAGTACATCGAAGGTCGTCACCAGCGTGAAAGCTTCTGGATGGGCATCGCAAGGATATTTCAGGTATTAAATATTATTATTATTATGATACCCCTTTCCTTCTCGTCACCTTCGTTCAGTGTTTTGGACCTACGCAAAAGTTACTGCGTCATTTCATCATGCTTATGAATTGCCGCATCTAGCGAATCTCCAACTTCCCGTGCACTTCAAGCAGCCACCTATTCGGACCCTGTTAACTTCAACTCTATTCCTTGTGTTACTTCCTGTGAGTCGTATCAATATAGCGGCATTGAAGATGATCAGGTACGTCGAGCAAAGGCATACATATGTATGTCCCACTGACCTTGGGTTTAATTTCGGATTATCAGGACTGCTGTGCGTAATCTCTCGTATACATAAATACAGCGCTGAATAGGCATGAAAAGCGGATTACATTCGGCGGTAGGCTTGGGATCTTGCTTCTTCGACGACTTTGCTTCACTAAAAGCATCCTGATCGCGCCACATATTTGAGCAACTAGGTGGACCTGAATGTAGTGATGTTGAGCAACTAGGTGGACCTGAATGTAGTGATGATGACAAGTGTGCTGCCCTATTGTGGTGCTTTGACGTTACTGTGTACCAGATATGCGACCCCAAAATGTCAAACCCTTCATCTATAATGACCTTGCAGTGGTTAACACTGCGATTGACTATTCGCCAAAGACTGTTGATCCTAATAACCTTATATATATATTAGGCATCATCCCCTCTTTATATTTCTTTAGATGTCTCTTTAATTATGCAACGTCAACTCAAGTACAAATTTGTTACTCAACGGTCATATTCGATTTATATCGTTGAAAGTGATTTAATGCGGAGTGTTCCAACTACCTTGTCATCGACCGCGGAAGTCGGGGTAGGATTGAAAATGATTTAACCTTAGACCGGTTGACATGTGCTAAAGGCTAACCGAACGAGTGAATAAATCGTCACTGAAAGTTGGTACAGCCTACATATCAATGCTTACATGGATTTACATATTGGCATGAACTCCTGGGTCACAACTCACATTGAGTCAGATGAAGGTGATCAGTGAACGACATAATAGAGGATATTTACCCACATTCGCAAACAGTAGGGCCAGTATAACCAGGACCTCCACCTAGGTCTAGATGTAAGCTATTGGTTAGAGATCTGAGGAAGCTATTTGCATTGTCCGTATAGAGCCACAACCGGGTATGTAATTGTAGGATCTGCCGGGATGCACTGGCTGTGATCTGATTCGAGATTAAGAGTAAGTCGGCAATCAAAGCCGATGCAATGTAAGTTTTCGTACATGAATTTAAATATTCAGAGGCCGGAATCATGAAGTAAAGTTAGTAGACTAGCATTCACCGACAGGTAAATGAATACTTCTCCAAATTCTTGGACTGTGCATAATAAGAGACTCCCTCAACCGCACACTCCATACTGAATCAGCAACTCAATCCACTCAGTGCTTGCAAACTCAATTTGAGGAGACCTTAGTACAAACCAAATGCATAGCTAGATTGTCTCATTCAAGACATTTATCCTCACTCTGTTGGAAACATGAATTCAACACTCACCCAACTAGAAGTCCGGCTGACATTGGACCATTAAAGATAGTATCGGTATGTGGATAGACACTGGTTTACATATTGCACTTCAATTTCATTTTGTATCCTTTACATAATGGCTACATATTTTACATATAAGTTTGTGATTCTAATAGCTATACTGTTAAAATTTAGGCCAGGAACAGATGCCAATGCCAGAGTCACAGTCATGATAAACAATGTATACTGTTAAAAAGGAACAAGGGATGTGACTCCTATTATAACAAGGTCAAGTAGAGGTGAATATAAGTGTAATAACGGAAACCTTTCATGGATGTGATGAAATAGAGCGGCCTCAGAGTCCTAAGTGAATAAATGGAATCCAGCGCTTAAACGACACCTTTTTCTCCTTCCGCAACTTAATTACCGCAATATGTAGCGCTTCGGCAGCTGTAGTGGCATCGGGATGTTCTTGGCCAGTTCCGAAGATATGATGATAGAAGGTGTCTACAACTTCAGGAGCATCCTCGTCGTATATACTCCTATGACGTCAATAAAGTGAGTTTAACTACGGAAGACGATAGCAAAGTAAACTGACCACATCGTCCCTACAACCCCACGGAAACCAGCAAATAGCATAGTAGCCGCCAGATGCATGGCCTCGTCCGGAGCATTTCTATCTCCCTTGGCTGTTTCGCATGCACTGAGAAATGCTAAGGATGCATTTGGAATGGCATGTTGCATAATGTTCGAAACTTTTAAATGTTCGTCACCCAGTAAGAGAGCGCTGTCAAGTGGATTTACAAGATTCTGCAACCCATGACATGCAAAATGGGCAAATGAGGCGTCAGGAAGGTGTGAGAGAACCCTTTCCACTGATATGGGAGCTTTTTCGGCTCCCAGTTTCGTCAGAAACGTCTGCGGTACATGCCGTTCAATCATGTCCAGCTCTTTGATAGTGTATGGTAAGTTGCGACTATAATCACCTGGCATCTCCGGCTGAATCACGACCAACATCTTAGGTCCATAGAACTTTGGAGGAGGGGAATTAAGGAGGGCATCCAATGTGGGAGTATATGACGATATAGCATAATCAGAAAAGCATTCATGATGATCTCCTTGAAAAATCCCAGCAGCATGAATTGGAAGAAACGAAAATGGGCCTGCAGGACACCACCAGATACGTGTAAGATTATTTTTCTGAGATATTAAAAAAATACGAATAAGTAAATATCGGGCAGATCATGAAAGCATACAACCTTTATATTTAGGCCATGAATAATTGGACGGGCGACAGTGAGCCATAGCGTCGACAAGATAACTTCAAACAGATCTTGAGGGGTATAGTATGTATTGTATAATGGTCCTCCATGGCGATGGCCGGCCCTTATTGCTTCAGGAATAGATTGCAATACGCCATCAACCAAAGCAGAAATGTCAGAGCGAACGCTATTGGATGATAATGCTTTCTGTGTCAGAATACCAAGGTCACGAATCACTTTGATTGAAATATTGGGAAACGGAATGTGCTTTACCCGATCCTGCATGAGCACCAACGCGTCACAGCCAGAAGTAGTAGCATTAAGCATAACAACTGGGCCATTGTAGGAGGCCTTTTGCAATTTGGAAATAGACTTTGGCAACAAAAAATCGTCAAAGCCTTTCAGCTTTCTGATTTCTTCAAGGGTATGATTCCAGTCGTCGTTCAGAATACGACATCGGATCGCCTCTTTTTCCAGGTCCCTGATTTGCTGTGAGTTATCACGCGTAGTCCGGGAGCTATCACGTGCTGATGCGGCTTCGAGTTCAAGTGCAATTGTCCGAAGTTTATCTGCTAGCTGTGGTGCATGAGATTGGAGGTTGTCGATGGGTGTCCGCAGTTGGAGTGCTTGGGCCCAAAATACAGCTCTACCTGCAGAGAGGAACTCGACAGCCTTGTCAAAATAGCCTTCTCGAATAGCATAGCTGCACGCATCACAAGCCAGACCACGAGCCTGATTCAATGCCTCTTGGCGTTGCTGGAGGTTGAGATCGAGAGACGCCAAGAGAGGGAGGAGATTGATTGTATACTGATATGCCTGCATAGCGGACGAGTGACGAACAGAAGCTGCTCTATGTGCCCATCGACGAGAAAAACGAAATCGAAGAATGAGAGAAGTGGTTTCATGTTTTGATGCATCGCTAAAAGATCTCATAGATTCCTCCAAGTCTGCGGGCTGACCCTTCTGCTCAAATCGCGTCAAAAGCGCATTTGCAAGGTTTTTGAGTGAACGAGATCGATCAGGGTGAGGTGCAGGGACCAGGACTAATGCTTCTCGGTTCAAAGCAATGGATTCCTCCAAGTCTGCGAGCTGACACTTCTGCCGATATCGTGTCAAAGGCGCATTTGCAAGGTTGTTGAGTGAACGAGATCGATCAGAGTAAGGTGCAGAGAACAGGACCAATGCTTCTCGGAGAAAAGCAATGGATTCCTCCAAGTCTGCGAGCTGACCCTTCCGCTCAAATCGCGTCAAAAGCGCAGAAGCTAGGTTGTTGAGTGAACGAGATCGATCAAGGTGAAGTGCAGGGAACAGGACCAATGCTTCTCGGTGAAAAGCAATGGATTCCTCCAAGTCTGCGAGCTGACCCTTCTGCTGATATCTTGTCAAAAGCGCATTTGCAAGGTTGTTGAGTGAACGAGATCGATGAGGGTGAGGTGCAGAGAACAGGACCAGTGCTTCTCGGAGAAAAGGAATGGATTCCTCCAAGTCTGCGAGCTGACCCTTCTGCTCAAATCGCGTCAAAAGCGCAGAAGCTAGGTTGTTAAGTGAACGAAATCGATGAGGGTGAGGTACAGGGATCAGGACCAATACTTCCCGGTGAAAAGCAATGGATTTCTCCAAGTCTGCGAGCTGACCCTTCTGCCAAAATCGCGTCGAAAGTGCAATTGCAAGGTTTTCGAGTGAACCAAATCGATGAAGGTGAGGTGCAGGTCTCAGGACCAATGCTTCTCGGTTCAAAGCAATGGATTCCTCCAAGTCTGCGAGCTGACCCTTCCGATGAAATCGCGTCAAAAGCGCAGAAGCTAGGCTGTTGAGTGAACGAGATCGATCAGGGTGAGGTGCAGGTCTCAGGACCAATGCTTCTCGGTTCAAAGCAATGGATTCCTCCAAGTCTGCAAGCTGACCCCTTTGCTGATATCGCTCTGAAAGCACAGAAGCGAGGTTGTTTAATGGAATAGATCGACGAGGGTGAGGTGTAGGTCTCAGGACCAATGCTTCTCGGAGAAAAGCAATGGATTCCTCCAAGTCTGCAAGCTGACCCTTCTGATCAAATCGTTTCGAAAGTGCATTTGCAAGACTGTCGAGTGAACCAGATCGATGAGGGTGAGGTGCAGAGAACAGGACCAATGCTTCTCGGAGAAAAGCAATGGATTCCTCCAAGTCTGCGAGCTGACCCTTCTGCTCAAATCGCGTCAAAAGCACAGAAGCGAGGTTCGTGAGTGAACTAGATCGATAAGGGTGAGGTGCAGGCCTCAGGACAAATGCTTCTCGGTGAAAAGTAATGGAATCCTCCAAGTCTGCGAGCTGACCCTTCTGCTGATATCGTGTTGAAAGCACATTTGCGAGGTTGTTGAGTGAACCAGATCGATCAGGGTGAGGTGCAGGACTCAGGACCAATACTTCTCGGTGAAAAGCAATGGATTCCTCCAAGTCTGCGAGCTGACCCTCCTGCTCAAATCGCATTGAAAGCGCATTTGCAAGGTTATTGAGTGAATGAGATCGATTAGGATGAGGTGCAGGGACCAGAACCAATGCTTCTCGGAGTAAAGCAATGGATTCCTCCAAGTCTGCGAGCTGACCCTTCTGCTCAAATCGTATCGAAAGTGCATTTGCAAGGTTGTTGAGTGAACAAGATTGATGAGGGTGAGGTGCAGGTCTCATGACCAATGCTTCTCGGTGAAAAGCAATGGATTCCTCCAAGTCTGCGAGCTGACCCTTCTGCTTAAATCGCGTTGAAAGCACATTTGCAAAGTTGTTGAGTGAACTAGATCGATCAGGGTGAGGTGCAGGTCTCAGGACCAATGCTTCTCGGAGTAAAGCAATGGATTCCTCCAAGTCTGCGAGCTGACACTTCTGCCGATATCGTGTCAAAAGCGCATTTGCAAGGTTGTCGAGTGAACCAGATCGACGAGGGTGAGGTGCAGGTCTCAGGACCAATGCTTCTCGGAGAAAAGCAATGGATTCCTCCAAGTCTGCAAGCTGACCCTTCTGCCGAAATCGCGTCGCAAGCGCATTTGCAAGGTTGTTGAGTGAATCAAATCGATAAGGATGATGTGCTGGCCGCAGCCAGAGTGAAGCATATAAAAATACCACCGATATGTCAAGATCCGATAGTGCACCAGACTGATTGAATACATTTATCATCTCAGTTCCTCCCATACAGAGGGCGGCAGAAAGAGACATTATCTGGAGGTGTCGCACTGGATCGGGAGGCGATCGGAGATGCATAGCTTCTCGCAATTGTAAGATACCCTCATCAAGGTCTGTGAGCTGCCCTTTCAGGTGGAATCGCATGACGAGGGCATCCGATGAATTGACAAGTTTATGACTTCGGTTGGGATTGGTGGGAGATCGTGAGAGGAGCAAATTACTATACAAATGGATGGCTGTGTTGATGCTTGAACTCTCGATTGACTGGCAGAACTCAGTCAAAGAAGTGACAGCCAGCTGTATCATTTCGGCCTGCGCTTCATTGTCGAAAGATCCGATTTGCGCAGAGGTATCGTTATCCTGTAGAGTTCGTCTTAGTGGCAGAATCACGACTCATCACATATGTCGACGTACACGAACTTCAAGTATATTGACAGGCATCTGCGTTATAGCTTTCATGGTTTCCTGACTTGTTTCCATCATTAGCATCAATGCTTCATTGCTATCCATCTTCCAACCCCACCGATGGAACCTTGTCAATAAGGCTATGGATAGGTGGCGAAGTGCATCAGATCGTAGAGGATGTGGTGGAGATTGTTGACGTAGAACTTGGCGGAGGAGAAAGATAGCGGTCTCGAGGGCCGAGGTTGGGTGGCTCTGCTTGCATTCCAAAATGATGGAGTCGGCCAGCTCATGCAGCTCTGAATCTTCTCGCTCTTGGTCTTGAATTGCCTTACATGAGTACACATGTTAGAAGAGAGCGTCTAGTAATTAGATATACGCACAGGATCAGGAGCATTCTGTGATATATATATATTAATTCTGGACAAATCATCCAAGCAGTCGGCGAACGTACTGATTCTCGAGACGACATGGTGAGCACAACAACCGGGGCGATAGGATGCAGAAAGTGGGCGGTTGGCCATTAAATACACCTGGATGATTATAAGTGGGAAAGTACTTCAATAATGTATCCATGAAGGGGTTGAACAGCCTCTCGGAAATTCGGCAGGGCTCCCATATTTGTGGGTGCTTAAAAATAAAATCCCAAAAAGGAAAAAGGAAAGAAGGGAAAAGAAAGAATTATAAAGCTATCTTATTTGATTGCTTGGCATCTAACATGGGATCATATGTATTGCACTGGTATATACATTCATAGCACAGTTAATTAAATTTATAATCAGTAGGATTCTGGGCAGAAGCTCCACTGTGATATTATTCAGGTACTACCCAAAGATCAAAGATGGTTGAGGCTTACACTGGACTTGAGCACTTATCCAGAACCATGGCTTCATTCTCGATCAAGTCAGAAAAAAATAAATCATCAATGCATTGATACATAGCTTCATCCTCAGAAGAATAAAATCTATCAAAAGATGATCCTTGATATAGAATGATAAATGAGAGATATATCCAGTTGGCTCAAATCACTCATCTGCCATTTCATAGAGAGAAAAACTGAGAAGCAAGTTTGTAATCTGTTTCAGATATGTCACAGAACTAGGTGTTCAGTCTATTAAACAATTTATTCTGAGAATTTAAGTCAAACATATAGATAGTAGTGATGTGCCGGCTTGGGCCAATAGCCTGAAGCCGGCCGTGCCGGGCCGTCGGTAGCCTAAGCCGTCAAATGCCGTACGCCAGGCCTACGGCTCAGGCTTCATATTTTGAATGCCGTAAGCTGTGGCCCAGGCTAACAGCTTTGGGTGGCTGAAATCAGCTGTGTAGTACTTCGAATAATTTTCAACCTTCAGTGTCGATGAGATGTCAACACAAAATACAAAATTCCTCCCTATGTCAACTGTTGCGGCAGCCCGAGAACCTCGGGTGTCAAAGCCCGGCCCTGCCATCGCGAACCGGAGTAACACTGCCAAACCTGCCACCGCTTCTTACCGTGCCGCTGCTGCCGCCGCAGAAGCACAACGCAAGGCTACTGCTATTGAAGCAGAAGCTGCGCGGAAAGCTGCTGAAGGCTCTTCATGCATAACTCCTCCACCCTTCTGCTTCTACGACCAACAAGCAACCCTAAGATGAAACACTGAAATCATTTACTATGAGAAACGATTTCCATGGATATTCTCATTCCGATTTCCGGAAACCACCTAAACGATGAAAACAGACCGGAACCTGGAAATTAATTTCCTGTATTATGTACCAATGGGTATATCGCCACTTAACTTTATTTGATGGACAATGGGTGATCTTATCAACAGCAGACTAGTTAAATTGGATCCAAAGCTGCATGAGCGGTGCACCTTTGCAGCTACTCACAACCTAAACTGCCAAATGATGTCCGAGTGGGTAGTGTGGCTACTCAGGCACCTACTTTTTGGCATAATCTGTTTGCAGTACTACTTAACAAGATTAGTCAACACTAACCACATTCCCCTAGCCACTTTGCAATGAAAATTTCTGCCCAAGGCAGCTCATAAACTTCAGTTGCATATGTGCTTGCTCCTCGTGTACATCAAGCACTTGTTTAGTAAAAGATATAATGACAACATTTTTTCACAGCCACAGACCACCGGTCGCAATGAGTACAGAACTGCACTGGGTAAATGTGCCCCTACTACAACACCTTTTCCCAATGTCTGTCAGAATGATATACCTGGCAATTTGGTAGTATTAATGTGGCTGCTCAAGTGTGCTCAATATTTGAATGTATCTTACCTTGACATATTCAAGGAGTATCAGGAATGATATACTCTGGGTCATTTCGAAATTGCATATCATTATCCATGAATTGTGCATCTTTTCTTCTACCTTCCCCTGAACTAATTATGTATGGATTACTATTATACATAAACAAAGACTTTTAGGGCGATATGATCACAATATATTGAGTATATACTAAATACATTCTGTCTATCCCATCCTATCCTATACATGAATCCTATCCTAGAGAATGGTTTAAGCTACAACCCTTTTTAGCTGATAAAAAGGGCTAATAATGGAAATGGGTGGTGAAGGTGAAGCCACCACCCTAGGTTGCTGGCAGGGTTCCCCAACAAGGTGGAGCCCAAGCACTGCTCTGAAGGTGCAAGTCATAAGCTTGTAATTCATGATAATGGAATGCCATATCAAACATTTTCCCTTGATCAAACTGTCATGAGCCAACCCATTGGTCCAAGCTACAGACCCCAAAAGATCTCTAAAACACCCACCAAAACTAAACAAAGAACATTAAAAAGAAAGGACCACACAAAGCTGATGCAGCATTAGTAAACTTGCATAGTGAGATGAGTGGATTGCCTGCTGTCAAGGAAGTAACAAAATCAAGAACTTGAGCTATCAATCCAGGGAATTAAGTATCATAAGAGAGCAGCAATAGCAAGGATAAAAGATACATACAAGTGACATTGACTTGGCACAAAGAAAAGATAGAGAGATCAACAATCACATAACAGATGCATTATCTGCATCAACCTATTAATAAGCAAACTTGAAGTATGCATATGGAAATACCTTTGAGTGGTGCCAGGGTAGAGTAAACCAGTGGGGCATTTGCATGAAAGAAGTCATACCCTGTAGATTGAAGAAAATCCTGTTTGTCATGGTGTTGAAACATGGCCTTCCTTCTGGCCCACTGCCCATTCCAAACCCTGTCACCAAAAAGCTTCAGCTTAAATGTTTGCAGACTGAAATTACAATATGCAACCTTGTACTACTCCACTGCATGCCAGCTGGATGAAGAAGAGCACCAGTGAGTTTGGTTGCAAAGAAGGAAGGCAGAAATAATTGGTTGAGAACATATCAGGGGAAATCCATTCAACAGTAGATACTCCATCCAAGTATGATATATCTGTCTTTGCATGTTGCTCAAACTCATAAACAGTCAGGAAGCTTATCCAATGGCTGCAATGCAGAGAAATACAAAGTATAACCTCCACCATGATATCATGCATCTTGCACAAATCAGATTCCATAAGATGATGCCTATATGAATACTTCATATCTCTGCCAGTTCACACCACCATGCCAGTTATCACATACCATACAACATGTTCATCAGATGGGCTCTCCAATATCATTTTGAACTGCCTTCCACTTAGCAGTACAAGCTTAAAATCTAGAAAATTGAAGGCACAAATAATGTGAAAAGCAAGAACCCTAGGCCTGCTTCTATCCACTGGACCAGGGAAAGAAGATCTATCTTAGACACATTCATCTCAGAAGTCTCAGGAGGATATACAGATACCTGAAAGGTAAATTTGAGATCTGCAAGTGATGATAGTAGGCATAATGGCAGAAAGAAGCTGGGGTGTTGGAACTTGAATGAGGCCTTGGGGTGTAGGTAACTCCTGGTACTATGTTATTAAAATTCAGGCCTGGAACCGATACCAATGCCAGGGTCCCATGATGCCCAATTATAATGCATAGTTGTTAAAAGTCTTGATTTTGCTTTATTCTGGACCATGGAGTCGAATGTTCTATTACCGCTGTGATATATTAGATCTAGGAGAGGTTTTTTGTTTGCTTAAACATTGCTTAAAAACCTTTCCTTCAGTGCGCTATTTGTATCCTCAGCGAACTCGGCAACGCATGCGCTTAAACAAAAATTGACATATTGATTGCTTACTCATACTCCATGCATTCACTGATTTCTTCCTTAGTCAGACGTTTGAATCCATTAAATAGTAACGATGGAGCAACTCTATAAAGTAGACTCCAACGTGGACGGAATTATTTCTCTACTATGTTCTGCTCTTCTTACAGGATCCTGTCCAAACTCATCCGAGATCGACCATGTGCTAGTATGTTCCGATCTAGAAAAATGGAGTGGAGTACGTTGCGGAGAAATTACATTGCCTGCTTTAATTGAATTCTTGGCTTCCCATTCGCGAAGGTGAAGGAGGAATCGGGCTGTCATCAGGCCAGATATTCTAAATAAATAGATATTATTAAAAATATAGGAACTTACAGCTGGGTGGCTTACGGTATAGTGAATGCATTTAATAGCTTCTGAAGAAATGATCCAGACTTTGAAAGATTTGAGTATGATAAGAAAGAAAGAAAGTGAATCATGTGACCAATCAGGACGTACTTCAGCTGCCTAAAATATAGTTCAGTCATTTCAAAAATAATTAAATTAAATTAAAGCGATAACTCACGTAGTTAAGCACCAGTGCCGTGGTGGTGAAAGTGGTCACGAAACTGATAATATCACGATCTAATCAGAATATATATCCTTTAAGGCAAATAGTTACGACATACATGAAGTAAAGAACACCTATGTGCATAGGTAATTAAATTAGCGAATGAAATACAGAACATAACATTGAATGCTGCACCTTGCTCCAGGACTAAATATACCAAACCTCGCTTTTGAGTTTTCCATGATCCTGCCGCTTTTAGCGTCTGAAAACTTCGGAATGTCGTAAAAGCCGCCGATAATACTTCAAATACTACCGTAAAATAGACAGTAGGTTGACCGCTATTTCAAAAGGTGCTTTAAGAGAACCATAGCGAGATGCTACAAGAGCTGAATATATACCTCTAGCATGTAGTACCAACAATCAGACTACGCGTAATCAATAAAGCATATATCGGCTCACATAGGATTATCTGTGCTTCCGGTACAATGTACATATGGCACATGTAGCTGGGTCATTGCGAAGTTCATCTTTTCATTCAACTATACATGAAAAAAAACTCACCGCTGCCAAAGCAATTACCATCACGCCCAGTGCTCCAAATAGAATAAGGATATATCTATTGCTGCTGTATACAGCATACGTCCTTGCACCCCAGACCCCTGAGATTAATAAATTTTAATCAATATTTCCAAGTTTTACGATATGCGCACCAACAACTACGAGTCTGCACAAGACACTCAAAGCGGAGGAAATCTGGTATGCAGCATCACAGCTGGTTTACTTTAAGTGAAGATTTTTTCATGATATTGACTTTATATTATTAGGTTCATAAAACAATCATAAAATCCATTTGAGGCTAATAGCACAAACGCATGGTCGACTCACCCTCGTGGTTGTCAGTTTCTTAGCGATCGCCAGCGCGAAAATAATGTTGGCTATCATAGCATAACGGCAAAAGACGTAGAGAACGGTTGAAACTCGGAATTTTGCCAGCCAGAATTATTTGACTTCGCGTCGGAATGTTAGAGCGTAGTCATAATATAGCAATGCTACATGTAATATCAATCAATTGGATGACCGGTTATAATGAAGAAAGCCGGTTACCTAAGCTTGAATATTGAATACAAAATTGCACAAACCTGTGTGTGTTATAAGACATTAAATTAATGAATTTGTTCAGCTGAGCGTTGAAGTGAAAGGAGCGTACTGCGAAGAAGCTAAATGGTCCATATTGAAATGGATATGTAGGGTTCTGAAGAGCGATTCTTTACACTAGCAGCTTTATAAAGTTCGGCTGAGACCCATTCACTCCCAGAGAAGCGGATGGCTGTACTGCTGCGATGACCAGATGGACTATGATGCAATGGCAAGATGCAGCACCCATCATGCTCCCAAGTTCGCCGTTCAGTTGTTCCAGCTTCTTTCTACATTTCGAGATGATGAGTAAGAGATGGTAGTTCAAATTATTATGTAATGCTAAAAATAACATTGAAGACCTTGTTGCGATCGCGTTTATGAAAAGCTGTCCAAGGTTATAAAACTTTCGACGAGAGAATAAATAAGATCTCAGCGGGTTAAAACTCTAGGAAGACAATCCGAGTTTCCAACTTGAGGAATGACAATTGAGGGTTACAATAAATGCTCATGCCATGAGATTTGGCAATACTAATCAAGCTAAACACGAGATAATCCATATTGTGCTTAAGCTTACAATAGTGCCCGCGTATATTTCAGTATAATTTTAGAAGCCGTGCAGTACAGCATTCACGCATTGGAGTTGTATCAGCTACCAAGATGGGATAGATCGTACCACCGGAGCTTCTTATTAGAGGCAAAAATATTGTACACTTCTCGTATAAGATTTTTATACGATGAGACTCATGAACGAGTACAAGTGTAGCGCTGATCTGCATACTGGAATCCAACTGACACCAAAAGTCTATTTATGCTCGCTGGTTCCAACGCACGTTTATCGAAACTTCCCCTAAGGCGCTGACCCAGCTTCTTTCATCCTGAGCTTTTGAATTGACGTCATAGATTGCATCGGCACACTTAAATGTTATAGAGTATAGTGGCATATGCATTCTCCCATTAATTTCCCAGATTTCGCAGTACGAAAGCACCCCCTTCCCTTCTTTATTTGCAATCGGCCAGAGACACTGGTATCCACGATTGTGAGGACTGACAAATTCATGAGGTTTTGACATTGCTTCCTCTTGATAAATCCTTCTTCCTGGCCAATGACGCTAGATTCTTCTTAGAAGATTCATTGAGGGAGATCAAGAAAGCCATCGTTTGCAAGCTTACCTCCCAGCCTTGTGGCCTACTCCTTACAATTTTACAGAGCTTGGACCTATGTACTAATTGTCAAAAGCATGATAGATAGAATGGGGTGCATCTCCTGTTTTTCGGGGACGAAGTACCGAGAAATGTGACAAATACATTTCTGTATATAATTATGTATGTAAAGGCTGGAACGATCACTTACGAGAATTATGTCCGAAAGTAGCTATGCAGCTAAAAGTCAAGATGGAATGACAGACGAAAATTTTATGGAGGCATCCCAGCATCTGATATATCTCATCTACAGTGGTTGATATCATTGACCAATTTTCATAGTCTCAAGAGAAGTTTTATTCCAAATGGGGTCATCAACTTAAGCCACTCAAGTTTCCAGGTAACCAGGAGAAATAGTCTTTGAGATATTGTCCCTGGATAAAAGGGCAAATTATGATTAAAAGTCTCATTTTGTTGTGGCTTGGATGGCATTGTGAGTGGCCAATCCATCTCTAGGTGCATATACATGCAGATGCTGGATGTCTCATCAATTGTGAGATCTCCTCCAAGTCACGGCTGTTCAGCCGCCAATCCAGGCTATCTGCACAGCCACAAAATTAGAGGTTGTACAACAACTGAAGAGCGATTGGACAGGTGGGAAATGACGCAGAGACAGTGAATAGTGCACTGCAGCCTTTAAAATAGCATATACAAATAAGCACTGCAGTGCATTGCAGTATGCTGTGTCATATGGAGAAGTGGTATGAACAGCAACAAATCTTGTCTTGTTCACCTAACATTTGAATCAATGACCTGTGCAGGCTACCTTACTTTCTCATGAATATAATTATCTTTTTTAAACTTAAAGTACAAAGGATGGACTTGAGAAAAGAGGACATCTTTATTGATGACTAATTTTAGAACAAAACATGGAAGAGGTAAATTTTGCTGAGCAACATCTGGCCATTGCTGATTTGGGCTAATACATGAATTTCACCTCTTCCTCTACATCCCTTTGTGTTTAAATGCAACAGGAGGCTACAACACACAATCCATCACATAGATCTACAGCACACATTTGGAGATGTAGCTCTTGTGCCAACTAATATCTGGAAATGTGAACTTGCTTCAAACTTTGTCTGCAATCCATGCTTAAGATTAAATAAGATATTTTCAGGATATTCACATTATGGATAATTATTTTTTCATATTTTTTCCTGCTTTTCCTCCCTCAAATTTATTTCAACATTTGATCCCAGCTTGTATACTTGATGCAAATAAGACCATGCATCTTGATGCATACAGAATCAGGAACAGCACTCAATCAAATATTGTGCAAAAATGGGCAATGCAAAGTCATAATATCCTACAAAGATGATCATATTCATCAAGCTCATGAATTTGCCTCCATGGCTCATGCAAATCAGCCTTTGCAGGGATCTGTTGAGCAATAGTCATCAAATATAGTCTGAGGCCTTTAGATCATATTGCCTCAGTATTTTTATTTGTGATAGTCAATATTTGAGATATACTTCCTGCTTGTCTGCTATGCTGGTTAGTGCTTGAAAGTCCGGTCCAGTCTGGTCTTTTGACCTAAAAGCACTTGGACTGAGACTGAGACTGGTCTGCCTCATCCCTCGAACTTCAAAGACCAGACCAAGACAGCAAAAGACCAAAAACGGGGTCTTTTGCAATCTTCAGACCAGTCTTGGTCTGCACCAGTCATAACCAGTTTAAGACCGATATTTCTACTAAATATGTAATGAATTTTAAAAAATTAATTTGTAACATTATTCAAATAGCGTTTACTTTTAAAACGAGTCCAAGAACGTTGAATTACGTTAAGAACTGATGTATTTATTAAAATATTCCGGTACATCTACCATTTTGAAAAATATTTTAAGGTTTTGAACATATCTTTATGAATTGTTGACTAATTAATACGTTCTTTGGCGCGTTTTAAATGGTATTTGTAGGGGTAAAAAATACCAATCTTAACCAACAAGACCGATCCACCAAGACCGGTCTTTTTGCAGTCTTATAATCTCAAAACCAAAAGACCAGGACCACTGGTCCGGTCTTTTGTGATCTTGGTCCGGTCTGGTTGCAGTCTTTTTTCAGTCTTGAGACCAGACTTCAAAGCACTGATGCTGGTCAACCACAATTTGGAAGATCTCAACAGCATTAGCTAAGTTCACATCTGGAGAATGTATATAACACCATTGAAGGCAACTACCAGTGTCCTGTTCTATGATCTCTTCAATCTTCTGAAAGATGAATCAGTGGGGCTCAGCAGTCTGTCTATTGAGATAAATACAACAATAAACAATTGCTGAAAAAAAATATAAATGAAGGAAGGGAGTAAGTAAGTGGAATAAATGACATATATTTTCAAGAGTTCTCATCAATGCCACCTAATTCAAACTCTTTGAAAGCAGAAATATGTTTGAACCCAATATCACTTTGAAGATAGCATGCTTGAAGAAGATGTGCACTGCTGTCTTTAGTCATACAAATGGCAATTTGAAAAGAGACATCATGTTCTTCATTTGCATCATCAAGATCTTCTAGATGAGCTATTGTGCCAAGTTCAGGCACCTCAGCAATGAATCTTATGTAAAATCCTAGATATTTCATTAGCAATCTGGTCATAACAAATTGAGATGCTTAAGGCCCCAATCAGATGCCTGGTTAGGACCCAGTTATGTTTGGTTAGGTTTCAAAAAGCTGTCACAAACTGAGTGACCCAGCTTTGATAGGTTAGTCACAATTAGCCAGCATTGCCATAGATAGATTAGATAACCAGATCCTTCCTATACTTTGCTCAAAATCTATGTTTTGTGGCCAAGACTTTCAAATATTACTCTATGGCCAATTCTAAACACAGAAATGACACCCTTCTTGGTCTAGTATCCACAAAATCCACGAAGAAAAGCACAAAAAAGGGAGAGGCCATGCCAGATCATGTCAACACTAACTGAGTGCAAACTGAGTGTTCCTGAACACACCTCTGGTTAGGTTTTTGGCTAAAACTGACTGGTTGGGTTAGGTTTTGATTTCCCTGCCAAAACCAAAACCTGACTGGGTCTTAACCAGGCATCCAAATGGGCCCCAACAATGTACCATTCCAACCTGCTCCAGCTGGAAATAGTATGTATCTGGATTCTATGGTAAGGCCAACAAAAGGAGCTGAGATGCATGATCTTTCTCATTGGCCAGTTTCTCTATCTCAAGCCAAGTATAAGGATCCTTCTTCTGGAATGTAGAGAGGGGAATGTCATGGCTAGAGATATGTGTGAAGACACTCTTGGGAGGAACTCCTATGTACTACATTGTTAAAATTCAGGCTTGAAACCAATGATAATGCCAGAATTACAACCATGATGCCCAAAAAATGTAATTTTTTTAATTGTCAAGAGATGGAGGTCACTCTGAGGAATACAGTGAAACCTTAAGCTGAAAGATTTTCTCAGTTCTCATTGAGAAATTCCATTTTCAATACATGCATTTCCATGTAGTGACCTGCCATGCAAACATTGCACAGTGGTGCATGGCACCTATACAGTAGCTCATGGCACATGCATAGTAGCTGCACAGCAATGCATGGTAGCACATGGCAGTGCAGTGCATCTGCATTGTAGTGAATGGTGATGCACCATACCCACATGGTAGTGCATGGTGGGCCTCAAGGTAGCACACGGCAGTCATGCAGATATTGATATGAATAGTAAATATGTAGATTATAATTAAGTCTTAAATTTGAATTCAAATAGAGATATACGTGCATTGTGGGGCTGTTTCGACAGTTTTCCGAGCCTCCCTCTTTCCACATCTCATCCAACTTAAATTTAAGTGCATCTTTAGATTTAAGGCCCAGGAATTTGATCAATGATGGGACAATTGATGCCGTCATTGTTGATATTAAGGATAAATCACTTGTGCCTCTGACGATACAGCCAATAAATGGTGATTCCTGGCTATCTGATGGAGGGGAATGCCACTTTAGGTCATTCTCAAAGGATGAAGGCAGTTTGTACTCTCGATAAC
>JASFDD010000348.1:0-21419 GCA_036937055.1 Nidula microcarpa | reverse complement strand
GGAGGCACAGCACATAAGCTGAAGCCAATGTCCTACATTGTCTAGCATATCTTTGGGTATCATCGGACTCACACCTCGGCCGTATCGTCCTTCCTATTTGGCCGTGTTTGGGTCTTGACAAGTTCAGAGATAAGCAAGAACAGAAATGGGCAGAAATGGTCAGGAGAATATTGGAAGATGATGTGCAATGTCAGAAAGGTGTCAGAAGAATTGTGGCTGTGACATGGAGGCAGTAAACAATGCACACCTCAACACACCATTATTGAAATTCTGGCATGGAACAGTCTGCCATTGCACACCACTGCATGCTAATGCATGCCATGGCATGCTCTGCCACAGCAATTTTCCTATGCCTAACTACAACCTTTCACCTTCTGCCAGTTGCATGGACCATGGGAAACCTTGTTCAAAAAAAAAAAAAAAACTTAAGCAGTCAACTCCCTCTTCATATCATTCTCATTTTGTTTCAGGTTACTACCAAAGGCACATGGCCATACAGCTGTGACACCTGCAATGTCAATACATTCTCAAACCAGCCATGAATAGATGGGACTCCTGCTTCCACTGCCACTGGCTCTACTTCAGGTGGACCAATAAGCCTTTAACCAGACCAACACCTCTCTGCATGCATCTCTCCTGGATCTGACCACTCAGGACCCAATGCTGGTGTAGGGCATGGCATTCCCAAGGTTGGTGTTATCAAGGTGCATGTGGATGTCAGAAAATTCACAGGGGAGGTCTCCCAGAGCTTTCAGTGCACACCATACAGTTATTACCATGTGATTGATGATTCTTCAACTGCATCTCCAATCTACAACCATTCTGTTATCTACAAGGGAGAGGGATATCAGCAATTAATCTCAGCTGTCACTGTGATCTACTCACAGTTTATGACAACCAGGCATATGCACCATATGCATTTGAACTATGGTCTGACCCAAAGAACAGAGAAGACAGACACATTTCATGGTTTAATAATGGAGTCAGGACATGGGCCACTACTGCTGCTACTGTAGCCAGAGATTCAGTACTAGGATTAGTGGAAGAACAATTCATGAAGAACCTATGGTATGTCTTCCTGCTCTGACTTTTGCATGAGGAGCTCTGTCATGGTCAATCCTAAATTGAACTATTTCAGTACATAATCATGAATCTGGAGATCTCACCTTCCTTCCAGTGACAGGATTATAAGTATTTAAATGCCCAAGTAAGATGTACATTAACTATGTGTGTATATACCAACATGAAGGCACTGATGAAGGCATCACTTGCAGTCCTTCCACTTGACCATCAACTGACTGTGCTGAGAAGTATGTTCTTTGCTTTCTCCTTTGTTTTTTTGCTGCTTTAATTTATCTCTCCTTGTTGTTTAGGCATATTCTAACCCTGAAATTTTGATCTGGGCTCAAGCAGGAAACACCTTGCCACAAAATTTCCTCTATGATCAATGTTTAATAATACTAATGCCCTGAATTTCAAACAGATATTATTACAAGTGGTCTGATGCTCTCCTCATAAATAAATGAATGCCCTTATGACATGGACAGAGACACATATACTGGTTTATGACTTGTCAGAGTAAATTTTTACTTGTAGATGTTAGTTGGGCTGGAAGAAAATATTAGAGTAAGCTCTAATCAGCTGCATAGCTTGAAGGATCTGCTTGTGGCAACTTTGCTAGCTGCAGTGGTGAAGCTTCCCCATTTAATTCAAGTTGCTTTTATTTCATTGCTATACAGCTCAATTAAGATCCATCCTCTTTGCCTTCTATGGGAATGCCTATAGAAGTGTCCCAAACACTGTGTATTACATTGTTTCAGTGAGCTTTGGTTGTCAGCACGCTCTTTCAAGTCTTCACAAGCAACACACTCTGTGGCATTATTAGATGTAGGCAGTATCAAGGAGAGCCCATTCATTTAATGATGTGTATTGCAATTAATTACCAATAGCCAATCCTCAGTTGAGCCAACATATTACTAGAGGAAATTAGTGCAGTAGGATGGTTAGACACCCTTTTTCCCGATTCATGACAAGCTCCAGACAATCATTCCATATAACATCATAGAACACATTAGAAGCATTTAGAGGCTGCTCTGTTTATACAGCAACAAAATATGTATTGGTATATTGTCCACCACCATCTCCCCTTCCATTGATGTCTATTCATCTTCCTGGGATCTTATAAACCACTTCCCATACTCAATGAAATACTATATCATCCATAGATGCTCTCTGAGATATGTGTCTATGGATCTGATAGCAGAATGGGAGAGTATTCTCCTCCTTCCCTGCATACCATTTTGCAGTCTTGACACAACCCCACTTGTTGGTCATGTAACTATCAGATTGCTATTTTATGTTGATTTTGTAATCACCTGAGGCTTGGTAAACAAAGTTCTTGAACAAAATCATCGGAATATATTCAAACATTTTGTTATGCATTAAATCGGAGCTTAGGTATTCATTTACAGTGAGGAATCTGTGAACTTCGTATCTTTCCTTGCCAGGGAGAATGTTACGTTGTCACATTTTGTCATTTACCATCAGTCACTTCAGACGATGCCGTGAGCGCCAGACGGGCGCTTCGCACTTTCAGCGACAGTCCTTACACTTTCCGCGACCATTCTCACACTTTCCGCGACCATTCTCACACTTTCCGCAACCAGTCTTCAGTTCTTAGGGATTGTATTCGTGAATTTGATCTTATACATTCTGGTAGGTCTATGTCGCAACCTTCCAATACTCATTTTATTAAATGTGCAGAATTACTGCCATAGTTCAAGTGGTTAACATCAGCCGCTCAATATCCAAAGTTATGAGATTTTCCAGCGCTTCCGCCCAGGGCAAATGTCAAATCTGCCTTTTGGCGCTCGTACATTCCGCCGATAAAAACTCGGAGAATAGGAACCACCAAATTCAGAACTGAATGGCATCAACCAGCTAGCCTGGATCAAACGAGTCCAATACAGCAGAAGTGCTTGTTGGTTCGTATCAGCCGCTTGATATCAAAAGCTATGACATTTCCCAGCGCTTCCGCCCAGTGCAAACGTCAAATATGCCCTTTGGCGCTCATACTTTCCGATAATAACTCGGAGAATAAAAACCACCGAATTCAGAACTGAATTGCATCAAGTAGCCTGCATCAAACGAATCCGCAGCAGAGGTACTTCTTTAAGTTGTCTTCCAGTCAGAGTGTCAAGCCGTATCAGTGTTCAATGGCTGGCGCAAGTTGCAACATGGTCGGTTGCTCAAAGGTGCCGAACAGACACATTCCCATGGAATGTAAACCTGGGATTCTCGATTCCTTATCGACGGAGGGAAAGAATCACCGGATGGATTGAATGAATAGGCACTGTGTACTACTTATACATAAAGCAGCATCAGCAAAATGTAAACCACACGAACAATATCTCAAGGCTCTTCTCTACCTATTTAACAAATATTATGGGCTGGAGTTCCTGTTGCACCGGCGACAAAAAAGCCGTTTGCGTAAGTAATTGCTTCATTACTCTATCTAGTCCATTAAGAACGAGTGATACACAGATTGGTATTAACTATAAAGGCCAATCTCGTGCACTTTCAGGGTGCATCAATGATGCTGAAAATATGAGAGACTTTTTGTTCGGTGCGTTTCAACACCGCTCATTCCCCTTTCTTCATTTCACCTGAGAATTGCGAAACCTAGAACATGGTTACAGTGACGACGACAACGGCGAGCTTCGATTGCTTACTGATAACACGAAGCTCAAACCGACGAGGGACAATATAATCGATGCCATGAAATGGCTCGTTAAAGGAGCTTCGAGAGATGATTCTCTCTTTTTCCATTGTACATCTTCGAACGTTTTCCTTCTCTTGATGAACTGGTACTCACCGCAGTTCCATTGTAGATTCCGGACACGGCGGACGTGATCGTAATAGTGATGGTGAGAAAGAAGATGGCAAGTTGTGTTGTTTTTTGCGCCACCGTACAATTTCTCACTCCTCTCTAGGCATCTGTCCTAGTGACTACAAGACGAATGGAAAGATTACGGAGGCGGTAAGTTCATGGTCTTTCCTTAATATTCAGAATTTTTGATCTGACCTGTTGGCCCCAGACAATGCATCGAATTTTGGTGAGCACCTTCTTATGTTCAATATATGTAACGCTGATAGCATAATTCAAGGTTAAGCACCTTCCCGCAGGCTGTCGATTGACGGTAAGAAATTTGATACCTTCCTTCTACAATCATTAAACCACATTCATTCAGGCGGTTTTTGACGTACGCTCATCCTGTCAAATTGATTTTCTACATTGGATGTCTTACTTTTCTTACATAGTGTTGCCACTCTGGCACTGTCCTCGGTAAATCAAGTCTTTTCTAAGCTCTCGCATGAACTGACAACGCGATCAAGGTCTCCCGCTACATGTTAAATACTCTCGCTTTGTAGTCGTCACTTTGCTCACATTAACTTTGACACAGTACCGTTCGGCTTCTGACTTGAAAAACAAAGATCCGGACACGATCGGGGACACTTTAAATTCCGATGTGGTGAGCCTGAACAATCACTTATATACTTGCTCGGAAGCTGGATAACATCCCTGCTGGCAGATGTGTTTTTCTGGCTGTACCGACAAAGGTGTAAGCGCTGATTCTGTTTATAACGGCGAAAATCAGGGGGCAATGACTTATGTATGTGTTTTTGTTTTTGTTTCACAACCTAACTATGCACTTGGTTTGTTCCATACTCATTTTCTACATTCAGTCTTTCTTAAAGGGGATGGGTAAGTTATTTGAACCATAATCGCTCTCTGCTGAAGTCTGGATAGATAAAATATACGGAGACTCAAACTCGGACGGAGAATGGGGAACACACTACCAGTTGTTTAAATACATTTGGTGGGTGTCTCTCAGATTTCTCATCCTTGTTCTGATGTCCCATCTTGTTGCAGTGGTACTGTTGAGAGGAAATACCCAAGTCAAAAACCTCAATTGAGCAGTACCAATAAAGTTGTAAGCCATCATACTCTAGCACTTTCATTACCTTATTCACCATTACCCATCCGCAGGATCCTAAGATACAATTTGGCTTTTCACAAGTCTGTTGAGATGGAACTTGAATTTGCTTATGCAATTATGATTTATTGTCAATGTGCTCAAATCTCCAATTATAAATCCGATTCTACAATCATCAATGAATTTTACACTGTCCATTGTATCCCCGATTCAGGATTATTCTATTCAGAAACCTCGTATGTGCTGAGTAAGCAAGAAAAACCTCATGTGCCTAGATGTAACCTCCCTGTACGTGCGAGATGTCTTTCTTGAGGTGGACAGGGTCTGCGTTTGGGGAAAGCATTTACCGCTGTCAGTCTCTGTGCCAACCAAGCTGCTGTCTCAAGTTTTTGTGGTTGTTGCTCCAGTCGACAACACCATTGTATGTTGCATGACCGTCACCGTTGCTGGCATGCATCAGCAACAAACCTAAGCATATATGCTGTCCTTAGCATCACCAAGTCCTCTTACCAACTGCTGGGATCTCACTTTCAGCATGCAATGGCATTCTAGCAAGTATCACACACATAGTACTTACCTTAGCAATAATTAATATTTAGAGAATTTTTCATTTTCAAATCTGTGTCAGCTTACTAATCATACATAAGGATGAACGTAAGCTCATTCATCATTTTAATATACATAGTGATCAGTGCTCAGCTTAATCAATTGAGCTTCATTGTTTCAATGGTGTTGTGCTGCCATAATTTACATTAGCTGCACATCACTACTTTGTAAAGTGTGGACCCCATCAACCTCAAGAAATATACAGTTCACATGTGCCAAGGTTACATCCAGGTACATGGGGTTTTTCTTGCTTACTCAGCACATATGGGGTTTCTGAATAGAATAATCCCCTGATTCAAGCCATATGATAATGTTAAGCCTGATAGGTTTCATCATTTTTATTATATAGACACCTCTTTAATATGACATTATTTTTTTGCCACCTATAATTAACCAAAAATGGTCTCAAATGTTTGTAAAATGTTATTATTTTTTGCCAACTATAGCTGGAAATGTCTATAGGTCAGCAAAATGACAATGCTTCTATGCTGGCCCCTGTCTGCCATTACTTATACTTGGGGGGGCCAATGTACTCAGTTGTGCACAATGTCCTGTTTTGGAAATCATGTTAAGTAATGTCCCACCTCTACCCACCTCAGTCCTTGCTCACTGTTGGACATCCCAGGCTTATCAGGGAGCACTTGCTGTCTTATCACTGCCATATCCTATGAGTATGTACTAAAGTAGTGGGAATGGGATTACAAGTAGTAATTTTTTTAGTGGGATTGCAAATCCTGTTTAGTGGGATTAGGATATCATGTGACTGGCCTTCCACTCTGAGATCAGTACATCAGCCACCATACTCACTTATCCTGCTCTCCCATTATATTCATGCAAACTACCACTGGCCACCCATATTCACATTATCCTCCTAATTAGGTATGTTTAATTTATTTGAGAGGAATGGCTTTTCATGGTGCCTGTCTCTTCTATCCTCCCCCCATCCTTGATTCACAATTATGCCACTGAAGCAGCCTGTGAGTATATCTGCACTTGCTATCAAGCAGCTGCTTGATTACTGTGCACATGTGCTCAGGACTCTCATCCTCTCTTGGCTACTCCTTCTCACTCCAGAGAAAGAAAACTTCATACCTTTTTCCTCTCTTCTTGCTAATCCTGCCCATTCACATATCAGTGGTTTTCCTTTGAGTTCTCCCAGACATTTTTCTCTCTTGCAATCTAAATTTTCCGAATCTCAAATTCTACAGGAGTCTTGTCAATTGCTCACAGATGAAACATCTGCACAACTTCTTGGTGGAATCAACTGGGATGACAATGAAATGCAAAGCATGTATGCTGAGGACCCTTTTAAAAATCCACAGATTGCATATGGAGAAGTGAGTTCTAGCAAAGGAGTCCTTCCTGACTTAGAGTGGAGTATTGATGCTTTCACTGACAGCATATTTGATAGGTTCCTTGAGTTGTACCCTGATCAGGATGCATGGCAATAATTACATACCAAAGTAGTAAATCATTCTTTACATAGTGTACCATCATATCTGTGTAGTCTCATAATATAATTACATTACTATTTACTACTACAATACCACTAGGTCTGAGTTCCATTGTTTAGTATTGACAAAGGCTGGTAAATGCACATGGAATAGGGCACTTTAATGTTACTATATACAGCTGGAGAGGCACATCAGTTGCTTAAAAGACCAGAAGCAAGGTCCTGTGAGGTCAGAACTTTTTAGTGGGATTGCAAAAATTTTCCTTGGAAAGTGGCTTTTTTAGTGGGATTGCAATCCCATTCCCACTCTTTTAGCTGCTCCTGATATCCTGCCCCAATCTCATTGTGCACACTCAATGGTCTGTTCACTCCAGTGGCTGTGCTCCCTGATCAGACTTCCTTCTCAATTCTGTCTCCCTCACTCATCCATCTCCTCCCTCCCCCATTGCTTGTCCTGCTCTTGTGTGCCCCTCACTATGTTGTACAGCAACATATAACAGAATATATCAATGTCCTGAAGCTTTGAAATTGGACACAAAGGCAACCATAGTGAGTTTGTACTGTCATGGTCTTCAGACTTCACCTCTTCATCTCTGGCAGCCCTCTATCCTCCTCTGCTCTCTACCTTCCCTCTACAACAATGTCATCCTGCTTATCTCAACCCTTGAAGTTGATGCAAAATGTATCAATACATCCTATAAGCACATTGCTGGCACTCACACCTCCAACCCTAGCTTCCATCTCCCAGGTCCTTTCTTGTTTCATGAAGCTGAAACAGCAGCTTCACTTGCAGCTTCAGCTTCAGCCTTGCTGGTGCCATTCAGCATTAGTGCTACCATGTACCACTTCAGCCTCAGTCTTGTCAACACCATCTTCCCTGCCAAGTTCACTATGTTCAGCTCAAACATCTGCATCTCAAAAGTTCAATAACATGGCTTCCAGCTGAAACTTCCCCAGATGCAGATCCTTATATCCATCTCTAGCCATGATTTTGCTTTTCCTATCTCCAGACCCTTGGTTCCACTACTCTATTGGGCTAGTCTAGCACCATCATCATGCTCCTCAACTGCAGCATGCTGTCACAGTGCCAGCTCCACTTTTCAACTTTATTCCTGGTTTGGCTTTCACTGCCAGCTGCCTTAACTATTGCATAATCCTTATGCAATCCCAATGTCACAATCATAAACTTCAGGCTGTGACTCATGGTGCTTGCTGGCAATGCCACCTTCTTCCCAAAGATCCTATACATCCCATTGTCTACCCTTTAAGCTTGCTTTCCATAGCTCCAACACCTGGAGGAGGTCACATTGGTGTAGTTTTCCTCAGCAAAGGTTTCAGTGCCATGTTCTTGACCCTGTACTGTGAGCCTCAGCATTGGCTTGGTTTGGTTCTTGAATCTCAGGTTTGTTGGCACCATTGTCAGGGCCAGGTTCATTGGTCTGAACCCCAATCCCAGCTCCTTTCCCAGCACCTCAACACCAGTTTCACTGCTTTCCTGTCCAGGTCATGGATTTCAGTGCCTTTCTCCCCTCCTCTTCCTCTACCAATCTCCAGCTTCAGCACTCTTTGCCCCATCCCTGCACTGCTGTCCTGATCCATCATCCCCAGATTCAACACCTGTGCAAGGACTTCCCAGCTCTATGCCCAGGATCTCTGATGTCTGCTTCAGTGCAGGATATGATATGCATGGTCTCTTTCATCTCTTACTACTTCTGGTTGCAATAGAGATTTGAAAGGGCAGCCCATATGGCTGTGGAGACCATTTGATGCAGTACTGGTAGTTTAAAGGGTGGCAAAGTTGTACACAGGATCATGAGAAACTGGTTCTGGGGATGGGGTATGTTATGAGGAACCATCTTGGATTGTGATTTATCCTGATGTTGCTAGCTGCATCCAGAGTTACCTCCTCCAGGTATTGATTGGCTCAGTGCAGTAGCATCATGCCTCTCTTTAGTCATTTTCAGTTACTATGGAATACATGTTATTGCCTCATACAAGAACCATTATGCTTCAGTATCAGCAGTTTCCTTGCACAAAGGATGGTGTGTCTGTCTTACCTCAACAGCAACTCAAAGGTGTGCAAAGTGGATATAGACCATGTGGACAGCCTGATGTCATTGGAGCCAGATAGTGGTACTGTAGCTGGAGTGGCACCCACTATGCCAACTTGATGTCATGTCCAAGGTTGTACCATTGGAGTTGAACTAGTGATTTACTGGCCCAGCCTGAGGCCCTGACACCTGCCAGGCCAAGCCCTGAATGCCCAGGCCAAGCTGGGCCAAAAGCCTGCTGAGATTGGGCTTTTGGCCTGGATTGGAGGGTTGCAGGCCAAAGCCAAGCCTCCAAGCCCAGGCCTGTAGTGGGAGCACATGACCATATCTATTTACTTATTTACTTTATTCTGCATTTATATCCTGCAACAAGTATCTTATCTGGTAAGACATGGTGGCCCCCCATATGAACAATGAATCTAACAACCTTTCTAAGTTTTGTACTGGACATGCTCAAGCCATTATGATGGAGATTTAGATTCCAAATTGTTAGATTCCTTGGTTAGGTGGTGTTTTATCAAAAAGATGTCCAAAAAGTTTTCGGGTTTTTGCATGTTTTTGCATGTTTTTAGATATTTTCAGGTTTCTGGAAACCTCAAATCATTTTAACTAACTTAATATAGCTAACTTTGTAACAAAATCAATTGCCATTGTACAAAAATTAAAGCAATGATGTGTCAGGCACAGTTAGTGCCAAGAGGTTTCCACAAAAAGGGACATAAGTTTCCAGATTCCCAGGTTTCAGACATTTTTAGATGTTTTTGAGGTTGAGAAACCTCTGGAAATTTTTTGGACATCTTCCTGATGTTGCAGTGGCAGGTGCTTCCAGGGAAGACATGACCATATCAATATGTTCTCATTAGCATCACTGTCAGTCCTTTGATCAGTGTTAAGTAACACATCACCAAATGTATGCATCTGTTTGCAATGTAAGATGTGCTACTTTATGTCTCTGCAACCTTCCTACTTGATGAACACTCAAGATCAAATAATTCAGCTTGAGAGCAGTAAGTTTATCCATATGACTTTTTTAAGATGTCTGACCTAGATATCCCACAGGATGAATGTGTAAATTCTGATGTAGATTGGTTTATGATAGTTTTATTTGTATTTTATAATAAATAATCTGATGTACTTACTACAAGTTCATGCTGCAGTGCACACCTAAGAAGCCTGGGCTCAGGCCAAGCCAGGCCCAAGCCAAGCCAAAGCCAAAGGTGCAGGCCTGGCCTGAGATTTTTAGAGGCCAAAGCCAGCTCAGGCTAGGCCCAAGCCTTGGCTTCAGGCCACAGCCAGGCCTGCAAATCACTAAGCAGGACTGACACTGCCTGTGCATGACAAAGGTTGTTGAAAGGACAATAGCAAGCTCAAGAAGTATGAGAAAACCACAATGAATCAGAGGTAAACATGTAGTGAATACTATACAAATAATATTCTTAAGTACATATTCTTGAGCCAAAGCCTACATAATAAAACTAACAATATATTAAACAACTAACCATAAAATCTGGGCATAAGAAAATTAGCATGGCAAGGTGAGCAGCAGTGAGCCAAAGCATGCACAAGTGTGCACAAGTGTGCATAAGCATGCATATCCCACCAATGGAAGTGAAATAAATAGTCATTAGCATGCAAGAGTATGCACCTAAGTGCAATTAAGCATGCTCACTCTTAAATAATTTCATACTTATAATTTGTGATAATTCATATGATATTAAGAGTAATGTTTGTGTGGGAGTTGCTACACTGAAGTACATATTTGGTAATGTTTGCCCATTTCCATTTGCAAGGATCAATCATTGCTAACAGATGGTTTATTTACCAGCATTACATCTACTGCTAAGCTTTGAAAGGTGAATAAATAAATTCAATAGGTTCTGCTGTGGTTAGGTATGCATTAAAATTCAATGCCACAAAGCTTTCAGGTGATAAATTGTGAGATAAATGCACCTGTCAATAGTTGTATCCTAAATAGGATAATTGACTTCACCCAGCAACTTGCAAGTATTTGGATACACCACCATTTGTCCAAAAGGTTGATGGCATCTAGAGTCAATTCTGCTTGACACATTCTGATCAACCTTCCTCTGGCATGGAGGGCAGGTATGTCAAACCTGGAGCCAAAAAGGTCCACTCCAGTGGCTCAACACCTGGCTCACAGGTTTCCACTCCATATCTATGTGACCTACAGTGTCAATTTCATCAAAGTGTAGAAATATGAACTCAATGTAATGAAGTCCTTGAATAAAAGTTAATGGTATACTTTACCAACATATTATAAGCCTTTATATTTCAAAAAAAGCAGAGATTTCAAGCTCAATGTGAAGAGGTCCATGTGATGAAATTTCAAAAATCATCCAATTGTTCAAACTCCACACTGACATTTGGTTATTTCAAACTTCAACCTCAATCAAACATGGAAACCTCTCTCTCACTGCAACCATTGTTTCCTCCTCCCATTTGCCTCCCACTCTTTTATTTGTTCTGTCTAATTTTGTGGTGTCCATTCATGTCTTAAATTATGCACACCATGTAGCCACCCCCTCCTGATGTTACCCTTGCCATGTCTGTTCCCTTCCTGTGCACTTGTGCACAGTTATAAACTCTCATGTCCCTTTGGCTTCCCATTGCTCAACTAAATTTTACTTCTGATTATAGTTTCACCTTCATGTGGCAGCAGCAGACCCACTTCATTTTCATGTCATGCTCCCCATCCACCCCCTTGTCACTCTGGTGTACCCCAAATTGGTGGCACCTCACAATGATGCATCTGTGCCCTCCTGACCCCATATCCTCACACCTCACAGTTGAACCAACACAGACAGCATGCACTGGACACCTTGGTGATACTCCCCTTTGCTGTCTTTGCCACCAGCTATGCCAACACTGGAGCTGAAAGTGGCAGCCCAAACTGCTTTGCCTTGGGACAATGTCACAATGTCAAAGCACTGGACACAGTGTTGACAACAGAATAGGTGATTGGGTTGGTGGGTTAGCATGTTTTTGAGGGCTGTTTTGTGTCTGTACCTTTGTCATAGTTACTTGTATAATACCTATTTCATAAATATATTGCTATTTTTTATACTCTGTAATGTGCTACTTTTGAACTAAGCCTGAAAAATGAACCACAGTGGTTGAAACAAGCAGCGAGAAATATTGAGAATTCCCCCTGATAGAGGTAATTTCCTCAAGCTGAGCCCACAGCTGTTCACCAGGTGTCAGCACAGGTTGCCTCAACATCAACCTGATTACAGCATCCTATCAGTGCAATCTGAATGTGGGGGTGACATTCCACCTGATAGATGGCAAAAGGTCCCAGACATGATTTGATCACCAGGTTTCTCACACATTTCTACAATTTGGCAGTGTATGGAAAGGCTATTCCTCAGCTTGTCTTAATCCAAAATTACTATTCTTAGAATGTGTTTCATCTGTAGAGCAGCAATTTTAACCATTACAATTACCAGGAATTTACAGACACTTGGTGAAAGTCATAGTTACAACAGAGGTAAATGTAGGGGTACTACAGCAGTGACTATGCAACATTCTGATCAACAACTAGTTGTAAGAATAAGTATTTTACTCTCCAAGACAAACAGATATATTCTAAAGCACATTTCACACATAATCCCATGTAGGTTTTCTGTTTTATTATGAATATAGGGTGTTATAACAGGTGGACTTTAGAGCTCTCACCTTAACTTTCTACCAGGTGAACACTTCCCTTTGGCCACAAGGACCAGCCCCCACTTTGGAGTCTTTGTTTGACAACCATGGAATGTTTTTGATCCCACTGGGTTCCCAATGTCTGCTTCAAACAACTCTCATGATTTCTGGTTCTGCCACAAACCTTATTACTTGCTTACCTTCAGTATCCTTAATTTCAACTATCCCTTCATCTTCATGACAACTCCTGGGTGCATTCTTCCTCTTTTTTGACTGAGGTTGTACAATTTGTATATCTGCTGGTCGCTTTTCTGCTGTCTTCATTGTCTCTTCTATCTGAAGAAATTTTGAAGTGAATAGAGGACCACCAGTAAGTGATAGTGACATGTTGGGTTTCTGTCCCCATTGATGAGGTCTTTCCATCATGTCTGAAACAGAAATTGACAGGGTGTCACCTGCAATCCTAGGATAGTCTTTGCTGACCACAAGTTTCACAGTTTCAAATGGAGGATAAAAATGTACATGAGGGGTGTCAACCTCTTGACCATTTACAGCTGCTCTTGCTTGCTCTGGAAGAAGTGGATTGTGAGTTATTTTTTCACAAATCAAAGTATAATTTTTATCCTTGAGCAATGGATAGGCTTCTTGATCACTTGCAGCAAGAGTGCAGGATAGATAGTATATTTGCCATCATCCACTGCACTCCTTCTGAGATATACTCAAATTGCAACAAGTCAGAAAATGTGCTCTGTGTCACATACCATTACAATGGTTGGTGAATGTGTGATATTGAGTTGCATATATAGCCTGGGAATACCTATGACTGTAACCATTCATAGTGGCCTTTTGGCTCAGTTGGATTATTGTGTGTTTCCTGGCACAGTATTTCACACTCTACTGCATATGAAAGAATCTCCCAATTGAATTTTCAATGATGAGACTTTGCCTAAGCTCATAAATTCTGTTGAAATAAACCAATTAAAGTAAGATCACCAGCAAGAACAGGTGTTTGGAATTGCTCTAGAAATGCAAAGGCACATTCAACCTCAGTACAATTCTTCCACCTTGACATCTATTCCTTGAACAGTATCATAACTGGATGTGGATGTCTATTGGTGATGATATTTAGTATTGAGTTGAATGAGCTTGAAAGTGCAGCTTCAAGTGCTGGGTTTTGATGCCCATGATCTGCTGCATCCTCAACAAGGGGAAGTGGTCAGTATATGTGGCCAATCTATTCAACAGTTTTAAAATGCTGAAGCAAAATGTGGAAAGGAGGATAAATACCATTGATGATTTAAAAACCAATGGAGTCTGTCTGTATGCTTCCAAGCATGTTTGTACATGCTTCATAAAGTGACAATTTGTGGGTTCTTTACTCCATGTGCTATACTTGTTTCCACTGTGCCATTCAAGTGTAATCAAGGTTGGTGAATGCTTGATAACCATTACAGGATATAAATTGCTTCCTTCCTTGGTCTGAAAGAGTAGAAATTGGCCAATGCTGAATTGAATCAAAATCATGATCCAGACTTGAATAACAATAATGACTTACAGTTTTTCCTCCATATGGGACCTGAGTTATTCAAGCAGCTTGGACAACACCAAATTTCATTGTCTACTTCATTGAAGGCTTCAGGCAGAGTGCCAATAGTTTCATACATGCTATATGAGACAGCTTGGTGCATAGGTCACATTGGACTGTTGCTTCATAACCATGGCCATATTTAACTTTAATTATGCAGTCCTTGCAATCCAAAGCTTCAACAGGAGTTGGAGTTTCATTGACATCCATTTCTATGGCATCCTTCAAAGTAAGTTCCTTCTGGATATTTGAATCTTTAGGTGTGATGAACTCAATCATCTTATTTGAAGCCATGTTTCTAATCCAGTGTCTGTCTGCTTGTGGCATAAGAACAAGATCAGGTCCTGCATATGTTACTGACAACA
This sequence comes from Nidula microcarpa, assembly GCA_036937055.1. Lineage (NCBI taxonomy): Eukaryota > Fungi > Basidiomycota > Agaricomycetes > Agaricales > Nidulariaceae > Nidula > Nidula microcarpa. Next base: position 6,696 of record JASFDD010000348.1, on the reverse strand, counting down.
CAGCAGAGAGATCATTGGCTCCAGTGATATTGACCTGATGGTGTTGATTAACTTTCTGTATTTGATAAGTATTGTGGCAGTGAGCCATGGCAGTCACGTGATGTAGCATACATGTATGAGACATCCTATATCTGATTCTACACCCAATACCACCATGCTACCGTAACGTATCTGTGTGAGGCCATCTCTACTGTCTACATATGGTGATGAGAGCACGATTCGACCCACCATCTGCTTAACTGCCCAACTGCCCAACTGCTCAACCACCAATTCAGCCTTCTAGCATAATCAGCCACAAAACTGGAAAACGACACCTCTATAACCCCGAGCAGACTCTGGGCAAGACTTGCTGCTCGCCCAACCGTTCCTGCTCACGACAGCTGGGGCCGATTTGTACCTCCAATCACAAACACCACACCAATACTCTCACCAGCCTGGGCCAACACTCCTACTTCAGAGTCATCTCTTTTGTCATCCACAGCATCGTCACGACCCTCATCACCACCACCAGCATACTCACTGAACGACATGTCACCAAACGACGCACCAGATATCACCCACTTTTATGGGGATGATGAGCATGACAAGATTAGCCCCAAGGACTTTATCAATGGAGTTGAAAGATACTTCATGTTCAAGGCAGGCGCCACCAATACCAACAAGATTCGGTACCTCGAGCTATGCCTCAAAGATGGATCCCCCGCCACAGATTGGTTCTCAGATCTCTTACCCGAGGAGAAGGACACATGGGACCACCTTTACGCAGCATTCACCACACGATGTCCAGAGAGAAAAGCAGCAAAGAAGACCTGTGCAGAGTTGCTAACACAGTTGGATAACACATGCCTGTGAACAGAGGACTTAGGAAAGAGAATCGAAGTAAACAGTATCGAGGTTTATAGGCATGTCGCATGGGCCGACAAAGTAGAGCGCCTCACCAAGCTACTTGGAGACACAAATAGCGGACTACTCATTGCAGCAACTCGCAAAAAGCTTCCCCATTCAGTGCAGATGCTTTTAGACGGTGAATACAAGAAGTGGAAGGACTTTGCAGATGCGGTATGGAAGTTGTCAACAACAAAGCTGGAGGAGATGGTAGAGGAGGAGATTCAGAAGGAAAGAATCGCACAGCTGCCTCATACCCCCACAAAGCCCAAACTAGATCCACAAACACCCACCCGTGGTGCTACAGCAGCCTTTGCTAACATCCATCTAGGCCCGCCCATTGCCCAACCACGATTCGTACCAGCACCACCAACACAGGCAGCCCCCAATTCTGGTTACCGATCATGCTCCACATACCGCCAAGCACGGAACACCTCATGGATGTTGAGCACCTCGCCCTCCCAATCCATCCAGATACACCAGCAGGCTGGACAGCCTATACTGCCCAAGTCACAGAGTGGAACTCAAAGCACGGTGGCCGAGACCCCTCAGAGTTATGCCCATACCCACTGAGCCCGGGCACCCTCCCTGTGTGTTCAGGCGAGTGCTGGGCCTGTGGGCACCAGGGCCACTTCAGACCCTGTCCACCCATATTCATGCCGGTGCCAAACCTGGAGAGTCGGTGGAGGAGCATTGCAGCAACGATCAAGAAGCACACCAATGAGGAGGGCATGGGACAACCTCAGCAAACTGTAGCAAATGTTAACTGGGTCAGAGAGCAAGAGGAAGGAGAGTTGATACAGCTCACAAGGGAAGAGTATAACATGCTCATCACAGCCAGACAAGAGCAGGGAAAAGGCAGCGGATTGTCGAACTAGGGCAGGAGACACCTCCGACGATCCAAATCAACCTTGTCTCGCAAGAACCAGTCCCTGAGCACGAGGAGGCATTGCCCAGGGACATCACACTGCCTACCAACATACAGCAAGTTCGGAATAGTGTGGAGGAATCAATACTGATGGAGCTATGTTACTACAATGCGACTCAGACATGTATCAGCCTACGTCCCAGACAACTGTTTCTGACCTGTATGCCGTTGGGAGTGTGAGCAAAGAAAAGAAGAAGAGCACTCCATTCATACATGGGGTAGAGTTGTTAGGACCGAGAGGAGAGGTGGTGAGGCTACGCAGCGTGTTTGATGATGGGGCAATGGTCAACGCAGTAGACTCCCACGTGTATGAACAGGTTAAGAAGCGGCTGGAAGCTCCTTCTCCATTGGGACGCATGCTTCAAATGGCAGATGGAAGGATCGTGCCGTCACAGGGAGTTTGGATGGGAGAAGTGCATGTAGGAAACGTCACCAGAACCGGCACATTTGAGATCTTCGACAGCGGGAATGCCTGGGCTCTTCTCTTTGGAAAACCACTTCTGGAGACATTCAAGGCAATCCATGACTATGATAAAGACATCGTCATCATGCGGGTAGAGGGAAAGCACGTCAAGATAACAAACGAGTTCAAGGAGGTGCCAGGCATGCTATCAAACAAGCTGACCAGATCAACCCTAGATATCAAGCAGCATGCACGTTCATGGGGGGATCAATATATGTCCCCCTCGAGGCGAGTTCATCTTGTCAATCAGTCAAACACAGAACAGACTAACAGGAAAGTGCCAGAGACGGTATTGACAGGCGATCAGTCCCTGGAAGCTACAGCAGAGGACCCACAGAAGGAGGATGTCGAGCAAGGATTGGAACTAGCACGGCATCATCCACAAGAAGTCATAGCACACACCTTGGGCTCATCAGACCTTCCCGATGCAAAAAAGCTGAGCACAGAGCTGTCACTGGGAGCCCCAGACTCTGGACCAGAACCAGAGGTCACATGGACTGTCAACAAAATACCAAACATCGGTGACATTCAGCCAGATATCCCACACGTTCAAGACACATCTATTCTAACACGGAAAACACAACCTCATAAGCAAGAACGCATTGACGCTATCTTACAGGATATCACCATCAGTTCAGACCTTAGTCCGGAGCAGAGAAGCAAGGTAGAGAGCTTGCTCCAGGAGTTTGTGGACTGCTTCGCACTGTCCATGAGCGAGGTTCTCCCAGTCGAAGGTGCCGAGCACAAACTGATCATCCCTAAAGGCATGGAGTTCAGGTCGAAGAACAAGTTGAATCAACGACAGCTAAGTCTTCCCCAGCGCGAATACTTCTATGATGTACTTGACAAAATGCTAAAGGCAGACATCATATGCCCAATCAATCATCAGGATGTGAAGTGTTGTGGTGCCACTACTCTTGCAAAGAAAGCACACGATGGAAGGGGCCTCACGCTCGAGGAGCTCCAACACAGAGTGAATGACGAGTGCATTGCAGCTGGACATCCATGCGACTTCGACAATCTACCACCACGCCCAGAACCTGAAGGAAAACCAGAAACGGAACAACAGACTAAGTGGCGTGTCTGTCAAGATTTTGCAGAGCTAAACAAAGTCACTCAGGTACCACCTATGCCACAAGGAGATATTATGCTCAAGCAGCAGTGTCTCAGTGGACATCGGTGGGTCAGTGTCTTCGATTTTGTGTGTGGGTTCTATGCTTGCAAGATTTGGAAGGAAGATCAACCATATGTTTGCTTCTACGTGGAAGGCTGAGGGCATTACTGCTACAAAAGGATGCCCTTTGGTCTCACTGGCGCCCCATCCACATTTGTGCAAATGACGGCCCATGCACTGGGAGATCTGGTCGGTGTCTTATTCGAGCTCTTCGTGGATGATGGTGGAATGGCAGATGACGACTTCAGTAAGATGTTGAACAACACACGCACGGTGCTGATAAGAATTAGAGAAAAAGGGCTGTCACTTTCGGCAGCAAAATCGAAATTTTTCATGTCTGAGGCCATTTTTGCAGGTGCTCGAGTTGGACCAGACGGCATCAAGCCAGACCTCACGAAGCTCACTGCAATAGTCGATTGGGAACAACCTAAAGATATGCAGAACCTAGGAGCCTTCACAGGCCTTGCTGGATACTTTTGCTCGCTCATAAAAGGCTATGCAACCATAGCTCAGCCATTAACCAATCTCCTACAAAGTGTGGAAGTACCGAAGCTGAAAGGTAAGGCAGCATATTGAAGAGCAACAAAGGGATATTTGCTCAAAGGGATATGGACTGAACAGCACCAGAAGTCATTCCTCGGGCTTAAGATAGCTCTCACACGAGAACCGGTGCTGAAAGGACCAAAGTTCGATGGTTCCCCATTCATCATAACAACTGATGGGTGCAAGTACGGCCTGGCCGGAATGCTCTCCCAACGCTTCAACACCGTATTGCCCAATTGGAAAGAGGCCACAAGTGTACATCCCATGGCATTCACATCAAAGCGAACATCAGCAACAGAAGAGAAGTATAAGCCCTTCTTACTTGAATTCGCAGCACTGAAATTAAGTTTAGACAAATTCGACAACATTATTTGGGGTTTTCCCATCGAGCTGGAAACCGATTGTCAAGCCCTTCGAGACACCTTACAAAACAACAAGCTAAATTCCACCCATGCACGCTGGCGAGACGGAGTCCTTGCTCACAACATCATAGATGTACGACACCGACCAGGGAAGCTTAACCCAGTAGCCGATGGCCTCAGTCAGAAATATGTCAACCTGCCCCATAAGAACGGCGACGGCAGCGAATGGACAGTATCTGAAGACTGGGAAACACATACAGGATTGGTCAACGATGTCATGCACGTAGCTGAAACGGTGACATACCAAACTCTTCGCGAGTGTTTCAATGACGAAAAACTCTTTCTAGAAGTCACTGACACCCTCCTGGAGCTAGATCACAGCACAAGCCTGAAAGCACGCAAGCATGCACGTCATCGGGCTCAGGGATACATGATTGAGAATGACAAGCTGTGGCAGGTTGGAGGGTCCAAGCGATCCATTCGAGCCCGAGCTCGCAAAGAGTGCATTCCACGGTCAGAGGCACGCAAGATGGCATGGATCGAACACCGCAACAATGGCCACTTCTCCCGTGATATTGTGAAGATGCGGCTCATGGACAAGATTGCATGCCCGAACCTAGACAGGCTAATCAAGGATGTTATAGAGGACTGCAGCCATTGCAAAGGATTCGGCTCCAAGCATATCCATGCCTTACTAGAGCCAATTACACGGCGCCACCCATTCGAGCTCCTGGCAGCGGACACGCTGTCCATATCAGCCAGAAAGGGAGGGTATACAAAGCTAAGTTTATTCGTCGATACCTACTCACAACGCATATGGGCATTTAAACTAAAATCTGCTACAGGGAAAACATCGGTAGCATCCTTTAGCACCATTTGTGAGGCCTTCGTTGCTCCAGAAGCCCTCATGACAGACAGAGGCCCAGAATTTGACAACCGCGAGTTGCAAGCAGCATGCGAGACGAAGGGCACGACATTACATGTGAATCCGGCATACTCACCATGGGTGAACGGCTTGGTCGAAGGATCAAATGGGCGGCTGCTGGGACGACTTAAGCGGATGTGTGCACCAGACCTGGGGGAAGATGAATACGAGAAGATGGGATGGACGGAACTGCCAAAGAACTGGCCAACTCACCTAGATGCTGCGGTCCGTGCGCTCAACGACCAAATCATCCCACACCCGCAATACAGCCCGAACAAACTCCTCCTTGGTCTCATCATCAACACAAGCCCAACACCCATCAGCGACGCCCAGACCGAAGTCACAAGTACCGATGTCGAACTGCAGATGGCATATATCAGCCAGCAACACCTCGACGGATACTCACAGATAGTGGAGCATGCATACAATCAGAAGGCCAAGTTCGACAAGAAGGTACTTGCGCATGCGCCTCGAGAGGTCGTCTTCCTGGCAGGCCAGCTAGTACAGGTGTATCGCAGCGACCTCGACTACACACACAGCAATGATTGCAAACTTGAGCCGAAGTGGTCTACACCCAGACACATGATCAGTAGGAACAAGAACTCGTACAAGTTGGAAACATTAGAGGGCGTACCTATCAGTGGCCGATTCAGCTCCAGACGTTTGCAGAGGTTCATTCCGAGGTGCAGAACAGCACTGGCAGAGGCTCAAGTCACCATGGAAGAACAGTTACGGATAGCGGAGGTGAAAGCAGACGAGGTCGGGGATGAAGTGGAGATTGACGAGGATGGAGACATGTTCTTTGACACACAGCAGGAGAGTCCCGAGAGTGGGGTGGAGGGCGAAGGAAGCCAAGAGGAGCATGAGAATGGTGACGGAAGTGACGAGGATGATGAACAGGATAGCACGTGGCTATGTGGGGCCCACGCTTGAAGATTCACGAAGCCACACATTCAACGGAAGGCATGGTCGCACTATGACGTCATTGTAGACACCGGAGTAGGGAGGATGCGAGTTGCGGGACGCAACAAGGGTGTTGCTACAGTGTGAGGGGGCACATGTGGCTGTGCAGATCGGACAGGCTTACATAGACAAGTAGATTAGATACGTACAGGTGTCATAGATAGGAGATCACCGGTGGCAGTGCATCAGGGACAGCGGTGCTGGCACTTAGAGGAGACCGGGGCGGGGGCACGAGGAACAAGCATGTACATTCCTACATAGACGGATTGCCTGGCCACATGTGGTGATGATGAGCGATTCGAACCCATTGCATTGCTTTCCTCCGGTGAAGTGCTGCTCAACACAGAGCAGATGAAATCAAAAGATCTGGGTGAATATAAACCTATAAACACACCACAAAACCTCCAAAAACACCCAAACTATGTTGAATTACACACGAGTTCGTGGGGGCAA
>JASFDD010000347.1:0-21443 GCA_036937055.1 Nidula microcarpa | reverse complement strand
TATCAGTGGGACACGACCAGCAAAAACCGAACTGTTGGCAGACGAGATGTAGATGCGAGTCCATGCGACGTCCGGAGCACTACCAAATTTAGTTAGTTCTATTTGTCCCCTACTCCAAAACTAAACAAAGGCGGTGAATGCGAAAAAACCGAAGTAGGTCTATCGTTCTTTAATTACCTGTAACTGTTGAAAGGAAGCAGTAATTGAAGGAGCTACTCACACATGCTATTAGCACAACTTTCCGACCAAATATGTCGCTGAGTCGTGCAGTTATTATCTGAAAACCTATATTTGTGACTAGGAAGGATGTTCCTGTCCAACTTACGCTACACAAGACCGTCTCAGCATCTACGAGTTGACAACAGACGACTTGCAGTATGTGCCTATTGCCAGCATTTAGACCATTCGTGATTTTCGGTAGGACTGTTAACAATGAAGTGGAGTCCAGGAAGCTAGTCAGAAGTGCGAGGTTCAGCCGAAGAAAAATTGTGAACGAAGGTCAACAAGAGAATGCGGAATGTAAGGAACAGACGCGAGCATACAGTCAGAAGTTGAGCTTTTGGCAGTCTTGATGTTTGGTCTTGAATTTCGATCATATTTCCGACGAAAGTAGAGAAAAATAGATGCATTTTTGTTCGCTCACACCGCGTCTACTGCGAGGTTGTGTGCATGTCGCCGGAAAATTTGTTCGTTGAGTTGTTGTTCCGTAAGCGCCCTGCGCCGCGTCTAATTTTACATCGCACAGGATGTTTATGAGTGTGTGGCTAATCCTTCTGTCTCGCCAAATTGGGCTGACGCGACCCATCTGCATCAGATTCGGATGTACTGAGAGGTTTAATATTCAACATTCAACACTACGCAAGGCTCCCATCTTATCATACAGTATGCAAATCGTATATACATTCCTGGCTCTTTCAAATTGATATATATAAGTTTCTATTCTTTATGTAATTCAAGACCATAGTAAGTTGGCCCTCACTCCCAGTTAAATCACTGAGTAACACGAGTCTCGAAGCATCTGCAAAACTAAGCCTCCTCATTAGTATTTGAAAATTTCTTTCTCGCGAAGCATTATGCAACAAAGCTCCTTGATCAACGCTTCTTGCCATACTGCCCATCTGCTGCACGGTCACCCGTACACTGAGTGTACTCGCCGATGGACAACTCGCAGCTGGGTGTGGTGCAAGAGCCACCATTGGGCCAGGTACAAAGACCCAGTTGCGCGAACTCGGTGATGGGGCAACCTTCGCCAGGACCGAAGACGGGATCGTTGGTCACCGCGTCGTAGCACGCGCCCTGGTAGTCGTGATCCGCCATGTCCTGCATCGCTGAGTGCACCGCATTCTGCATGTCCGCACCAGCCGGCCACTTTCCGGTGTCCTCCATGTTACCAACTGTCTGGTGGTAATACACATTCGGCTCGAAGTTGCTCCTACGCACGGGGCGCGGGCCACGCCTCTGGTTATTACCGCTTTCGACGACGTCGGCGTTCGACTTGCCCGAGCTAAGCCAGTTGTACGCCCAATAGAGCAGCCCTGTGACGACGACAGCCGCGAAGCCTGCGACGAGACCCGTGTTGGTGATTGTGAATGCCTTGCTGCCCCAGAGCGTGAGCTCGATCGCGCTGTCGCCCCAGCCCCAGCGCTTTGCCAACGTGAGCAACTCCTCGACCTCGTGGCTCTGAACGACAGTGCCGTTCGACCATTTCACCTGCACTACGTCAGTTCTTGCCGTGCGAGTGAGGAAGACATTCGTACCGTGGTGTTCGGGTGTCCAGCGCCATGCAGCTCCAGCCACTTCTGTGCCATCGGCCCACCAAGAGAGCGCACATTGTGCCAGTCGCCTTTGCTGTTCTGGAGATGGTTTGTCACTTCAAGGCTAGGCGTGGTCGATTTAACAATATCTTTGACAATTGGCTGCCCGGTGCTATCGAACTCGAGTGTGCTAGAGCTAAAGAGGCTGCGGCGGACTTCTGGTGCCACTGTCTGCGCCCACGCAGTGGCAACAAGGTAGATGTAAAAGACAGCGAGCGATTTGACCCAGCTGGAAGAATGCCTGTGGTTGACTCGTCAGTGTTCTTACATGCGCCATGGGCCGGAAGCACCTACATTGCGGTGGATTGTCTGGCGCAAGAATGAAGAGAAGCTCCTTGCTAGTCTCTCGAAAGCTCGGTGCGATTTTATACCTTGGGCGAGCCACGGTATTGAATGGTGCTCGGAGTTTGTGTGAGCGGCATCTTGCCACAGAATTTCTTGCCGATACCCGACGATGGCGGTTGAATCTTGCTTTAGAGGAGGAAATCCTGACATATACGCAGAAAATCATCACCAACCCCCCGCAATCTCGAGGATCCCGACGCTTGACGCCAACTCCCCGAGGCCATATCAGATGAGGAAAATCATGAGCTTGTTTGGGCGGCATTGATGCCATAGAAATTCCAGTGCCCAATTCCCGACACCCACGCGGAAAATCATTACCAACCCCCCGCAATCTCGAGGATCCCGATGCTTTATGCCAACTCCCCAAGCCTGTATTGGATGGGAGACTTATCCTGAGTCAGAGTACCTGAACACTGATGAAAGAGATAACTTGCGATTCAGAACTTCATGGAGCCTCCATTCATCCGCACGTAAAGCAGATATCAATGCGAATTCTGATGCAAGATTCAAAAATAGCATCAGACTCTGCTTCGTCCGCAACTTTATGAACCTAGGCCTCCGAGTCATCCTCCACGAATGTACAAAAATGATCGCGTGACACTGACTTGGCTATGTAGAGTCGCGGCGATGCTCGAATAAACTGGGAAGTCCTGGCGTTAGCACCTAGTGTCCCAGAAATATTGACTGAATTGCCGCACAGCCTCGACGTAGGTCCTGTAGCGGATTATGGCGGTCTACAAATGCGGCTACCATTATATTGCAGTGACAGCGAAGTTCCAGAACACATGTTGCAAAAACAACGGCAGGACTTCATACCGAAATAGCCTAGCAGAAAACGAGACAGCTCAACACGTACAATACAAACTGAACAGGCCTGGGTACGCCGTACAAGTACCAGTCGTTGGCCGAGGTGTGTGTATCCGAGTCAGAGAAGTCGACAACTTGTGAAGTACATGACGAGTAGACCGTCACGAACAGACCTCCGTCGTTTGTTGGTGAAGACTGGGTGTCCAAGAAGCAGAAGTAGCATGAAACCAGCGCCAGTCATAGACAAGTCGCAGATAGCATAAACCGACACCCAGCCGAGCGCGACTAGCCGACGATGAAGATGGAGCTTGCGCGGTGCTGGTCGGAGAGTCTCATGTCAATCTAGGTGCTTGCATGCGCCACTAGGCTAACATGCCTATCATACCTGGATTGCGCTTACAGAACACAACGCTTGTGCCCATCATAAGTGTGAAGGTGCCTGTAATAATGGCAGGGAAGCAACCCCCGTGCGTCAGAATGACCCGGCGCAATCGCAAAATGTAAAAAATGAAAGCTAGACCGATGAAGAAAAAGGAGCGATTGAGAATATCGCCTTGGGGAATGAGGATAATCATGGTCGGAAGCAAGTGCGAGTGACGCGTGGTGCGCCGGTAGACGGTTCTGTGTGTGCCAAATATAGCATAGTCTTAGCATGGCCAGCGCTTCACTGTGGCCACTCCCGGAGTTTTTCCGTGACGGCCAGCTTAATATTCTATCGGTACCGTTAAATCAAGGCACTGGGGTCACTCACGGTCACTCACGGTAATCCCTTATTCAGCATCTGCCGTGCTCAACGCAGCCCTCTAGACTTCAGGTTCGTCAGGACGCTGGTGAAGTGAATGTGCCGAGCGACCAGCCTTCGCTGCCGTCGTAAGATGGCCTGGTAAATCTGTCGCGGCAGCTCAATGGCAGGTCATCCCTCCCTTTGTTACGGCCTGTTACGGCTTCGAGACTCTTCCAGCTCCAGTTTCTTCTCCGCATTTCGAAGAAGAAAATTGTTGCCATCTTCTCGGTAATTCAATCCAAAAATATGTACCTCCGCGTCGACGCCGCCTCGCTTACAGGGATGATTGAGAGACTTCAGAATTTCTTCAAAGATTAAGAATCTTATGGGTCATGAGGTTTACTCAAAGCATTCTTGAGGGCCATCAATCTTAAAAATTCATCGTACAGTCGAACCTGCCTTAACCCATACCCCTCGGTGGACGGCCCAGGCTATGGGTTATGAGAGGTCAATTTTGGTGTAAATTTCAGTTTGGTAGTAGTCAAAACCTATGGGTTATGGGGGTGTATGGGTTACGACAGGTATGGGTTATGACAGGTTCGACTGAAGTCTCTTATTCATTTCTTGAGACATCAGAATTCTATTCAGCGGGGGTCATCGAATTCTGATAGACGTCTCAGGTTGCGAGTATGTCTTCGGAGGGATTGTCCGTTAAGGCGTCGTTTCATAACGTCGCGCCGCGGCCCGCGTCTAACTTTACATCGCACGCGATGTTTATCCATGTGTGGCTAATCCTTCCGGTGCCTCGTGTCATGATCGATCCATTCGTGTCCGATGTTCGTTGAACGTTTTTTATTTATTTTAATTCTCTATGTTTACGTGCACAGGCTGTTGAAAATGGATATCGTAGATAGTCATTTAGATATGTATTATACAGCCTCATTCATTCCTTACATACATCAGGAAGACATCCAAAAAATTTCCGGGTTTTTGCACATTTTTAGACGTTTTCAGGTTTCCGGAAACCTCAAATCGTTTTGACTAACCTAATGTAACTAACTTTGTAACGAAATAAATTACCGTTCTTACAAAAATTAAAGCAATGACGTTTCAGGCACAGTTAGCGCCGAGAGGTTTCCACGAAAAGGGACATAAGTTTCTAGATTCCTAGGTTTTGGACGTTTTGGATATTTTTGAGGTTGAGAAACCTCTGGAAACTTTTTGGATGTCTTCCTGATGCTAATTCAAAGTTATTTACATTTTCGGACTATTAGTTACTTACTGTGACATGTCACACAATTTGTGTGTACAGCCGCAGTGTCCAAGTTAAGGTATAGAGTATTGATTAGGGTCATCGAGAGATGCAGGTGTCGGTTCCACTGGGTGCGCAGAAGGGAGGGATGTGTGGTGGCTGTGGCATGCTAGTCGGATTTACTGTGAGATGCGTTGCAGAGGGGTCTGCGACTATTAGGGCAGGGTCGTTCGAGGTGTGATGTTCGTTGAACGTTGCTCAGCCCTCGGAGCTCCTATGTTCTCGTACCCAAGTCATATCTAAATTTCTGGCTCTTTAAAAATGTATGTATGTTTCTGTCTTTTATGTAATTCAAGACATTGGTTATATGATAACTAAATGTCACGGTGTTCTTATTCTCGTCACTAGTCCTCTACCGCAATATCGACATCTGTGGAGGTCTACACATGTGACATTGGAAACATGTTAAGAACGTTCACATATGAAGTTGCCATATTGTTGAGGGCAGAGAGAAGAGAGAAGACTCGATATCAGAGTGGGTCGAATCTTATCTTTTGAGAAGAAAGGCACCGCTATCCAATCGGCTCAGTGGGTCTACTTACCGACGACCGCATCTCCTTCCAAGTTCCCAAGGCTTATTGGACTCACAGGACTCGGGAGCTCCCAGGCCATCCACTATCTTCTATCGTCTTGTATAAAACTCTTTCACATGGCTATCCTGGAACGTCTGCCATGTCTGTCGTCTCTCTCACCATCCAGCCTGGCAATCCTGTCACAGAAGATACCATCCGCGAACTCGCAGCCACCATCGACGGTGGCAAGACTTTTTCCAATCATCAGGATGTGATGGATTATGCCTCAATTCTCGCAGCCTTTCATGACTCAGCGCAGGCCATCCTCGACATGCCCGACTATATCCCCGATGCGCTCAAGCCTGATCTAGAGCGCTTTCCAAGGGAGAATATTTCGTTTCCTGAAATTGGCAGTGAGGTGCGAAGTCATCTATTCTATCGTAAACCTGTTGTTCACGATATCTGTGTAGGAGAACAAATTTGGCGCGTGGGCGTGCAAGTTTACTATCCAGGATAAGAAGGTAGATCCTACTGCGCCCAAGAGATTATTGGAAGGAAAGACTATTGCTATCAAGGATTGCATATCCGTCGCAGGCATCCCGTGTACCCTTGGAACGTAAGTCCTACTCTTCTTATCCATCATGTGCCTTATCCATCTGTCCTTGCTACAGCGACGCCATCCAGCCTCCATGGGTTCCCACCATCGACGCCACGATCGTGAAGCGCGTCCTCGAAGCAGGCGGGACCGTAGGTCGCTACTTTTGGCTCCACTTTCGTCCTCTAAACTCCTAAACTCCCTTGTACGCATAAAGATCGTAGGCAAAGCAACTGCCGAATCCATGTGCCAATCCGCGTCCTCCTTCAGCTCGTGCACGGGCCCCGTCGATAACCCCTACGCCCCCGGCCGGACCACGGGCGGCAGTTCCTCCGGCTGCGCGGCTCTTCTCGCAGATGCAAGCGTTGATATGGCCATTGGTGCCGACCAGGGTGGAAGCATTCGCATGCCAAGCGCCTTTTGTGGGTTGGTTGGGTTGAAGCCGACGTGCGTGGTGTCCTTTAGCTCTTTATTTTACACGGTACACCTGCTAACCGGATTTGTATTATAGTTTTGGCCTCGTTCCGTACACCGGAATCGCGTCCAATGAATGGCAGCATGATTGTGCCGGCCCTATGTGCACCACGGTGTACGATACCGCACTGCTCTTGGAGGCGATCGCAGGCGCAGATGGGCTGGACGACCGCGCCGGGGCAGGATGTCCCTTTCCCTCTGTATCATCCTTGTCGTCGTTTCATCCGCGGCTCACTTCCATCCCTGCCTCACCAATACCAACCGTCCCTCCTTATTCTGCACGGCTCTCCGTCCCGGGCGCAGATCCCGCCCTTTCTCTGAAGGGGAAAACGATCGGCATTCTCAGCGAGGCTTTCGCAATGCCTTTCCTGGATCCGAATGTTGCGGCTAAGGTTCGTGAGGCGGCGGGATTGTTTAAGGAGCTGGGCGCGGTGGTAGAGGAAGTGAGCGTGCCGCTTCATCGGGAAGCGCCAGGGTTATGGATGGTATGTGCTTTATTCTGTTTTAAACGTTGACAGGAAAGATTGACAATGTTGTTCCAGGCAACGGGCCGCTGTACTGGAGGGGTCACAAGGCTCGGGCAGCAGGCAGGGAACAGACAGTTTTACCAGAATGATCTGCATGACCTGTAAATTCCTTCTCCCTTTTGCATATCTTGCACGCTGACCGTTGGCCAATCAATGCACTAGCCTCTTCCCGCTCAAGCAAGAAGCATGGGAGAAGTTCATCCCTCCGACGATCAACAGCCAGCTGAACGCGCTTTATGCATGGAAGAACATGCCGTCATTGTACGGCAAGGTGCGTTTTTGATCTTTCCTGCTCAGTTATCCGAAAATTAACGCTGTGATTAAACAGGCGATGAACAAAATGATGGAGCTAGCGCACGCTTACGACGCCGCGCTCGAGAGATACGACTGCCTTGTGCTCCCCACCGTCGCTTTCGTGCGTAAACTTTTATTCCTAAATTCATTTTTCCCATCTCCTCTTAATACCTTTCTGTCCTTTTGCTACAGGTTGCCAACACACATCCTTCTCCAGGTGCAACTGCTCTCCAGAAGATTATGAAGTCTGTCGGGCAGGGACTTAATTGCTGCCCCTTCAACGGCACGGGGCATCCCGCACTTTCACTCCCCATCGGTACACTGCACCCGCCGGAGACAGACTGGGTAGGAGAGGAGGATGCGGAGTTGCGTTTGCCTGTCGGCATGCAGCTGGTGGGTAGATGGTGGGGCGAGGAAGGGCTGTTCCAGGTGGCGGCCGCGTGGGAGGGGAAGTGGAATTGGAGGATGCAGTGAGTGCAAGGAATTGCGGGAAGTAGTAAAACTTAGCAGGATGCATGCATGGAAAATCATGGATCAAGTAGTTATGTGGACGTTCTGGAAGAGCTTCACTGAAGTACACTAGAGTATCAAGATATCAAGGAGTATTTGAGAGAATTACTTAACATCACTCTATTCATGTTGTCTTCGTCCAAGATTTGAAGGTATGGGACTCGTTGTTTCTCCTCTTGACGAACTTTTGGATCGTTCTAACTTCTATAAAAGCTAGGAACCTTGAAATAATCCACATGTCTGCTTTTCTGTCCTTTTTGATGTTCTTACACTGTATGATCTGGGTAGGTTGGAAGATGACCGGCATGGATAGCAAGAAATACGCCCTGATGTAGCGAAAAAGTGATTCTACTGCTCATATAAAGAGATGGTGATACGAAAGATTATGTGACGAAAAAGTCCTGGGTAGATATATAAAGGAGTCGCTGCGTGCAATGTTCGGAGTCCTGTACACGAATAAATAAATCAAACGAGTCCGAGGTCCGCGATGAAGAAATGTATGCGACATTAGGAGGAATGGAGAAAAGGTGTAGGTAGCGTGCTTATCTATCAAGATATTGTACGCCGTCTTCGAGAAAGCAATATAGCGTTCTATGTGAGTCTTTTGAATAAACAATGAAAGCAACCACGGAGAGGGCGGGAGACGTGGTGACGCGGGATTGACTGAGAGAGATGGGGGGGGGGAGGGAAGGGAAGGGGAAGGGAGATGGGGATAGGGATGGGGGAAACGGGGGAATTTATTTTTTGTTTATCTGCAGTTTTAGTTGAGCAACAAAACCACCAAAAGAGAAGAAGCATGCACCTTTCGAGATCAAGGCTTGCTAAAATGTCTAGCGTCAATCGGCAGGGCCTTTTGGTTACAAAGGTCGCTTTCATTGTTATTCGTACTCCAGAAGATTAGGAGAAGTTAGCTGGGATGAATAGGGTGCCATGTGGAGGCGAGTTCACTTTACACAAATATGGTACTCCAGGCCCAGAATAAGAGCCTTGAGAATACCGCTGAACCGGTGTACGCAAGCTCCTCAGCTTCGGGGAACGCGCCTGGTATCTTCTTCTGCACTCATCCTCGGCACTTCAACATTCGTATTTGACACTTCCTCAGCTTTTGGACCGCCGCTTCTTCCTTGATGACGTCCTGGTGTTCTTCCGGCATCTCTTGTTCCTGATGGGGAGTGGGCTCACAACGTGCCCTCCGTCCGTCCACTTTCTTTTCAGCAAGCTCCGTCTTCAGCCTCCGTTCCCTTTCCTGCATTCCTTGCTCTCCCCCTTCTCTTTCCTCCTCAGCCCTTTCTCCTTCCCGATCTTCACCGCCGCCTCTTGGGCCTTCTTCCTCTCCCGTTTGAGACGCTGCTGGTCGAGCCACTCGGCGAACTTTCTATGCTCCTCCTCCTCCTCCAGCTGTTGCTCCTTCTCTCGCTTCTCGTTGGCTTGCTGCTCGGGGGTCTTGCCAGCTTCGATCCACCAGCGCTAGCCGCACTCCGAGTTGACATTAGTCGCAGCAGCTTTGCCGTGCACATGAAAGCTCCGAGGTGCAAAAGTCTTTGATTTCTTGAAAGAAGCCTTGAAGAACAGAGGAGTATCTAGCGGCGGAGAGTTGAAGCAGCGCTTGGACGGCGCTTGAAATATGGAGATGTTGGGAGAGTCGTCCAGGTCGCTGAGATTCAGATTGGGAACACCCTTCCTCAAGGGAACGTCGACAGGTTTTTGTGCTTTCGGGAACGGGGAATATGTCGTTGTGGCCGGGGAGGTCGACCCAAGTAGGTGCTGGAGAAGAAGCCCTGAGGGAGTCCTAGAGCTGGAACCACACCTATGAGTGGGAGCCTTGAGGCAGGAGGTGGCAGGGGATGAGGGGAGGCTGATCACAGTGGGGGCCAGGGACGAAGAACGGTTTGAAAAGCTGGAGCTGGAACTACGGCTGCGAATTGGGGTATCGAGGTAGGACGCATCGAAGGCGACAGAGGCGAGCATTGAGAGCGGAGCAGTGTCCTCGGTGACGGACAGCTTGAACTTCGGGACCTTCGGGGCAGAGGCTGCATGGCCCTTGATCTTGGGCGGAGTCTTGGAGTTCCTCTCTGGGTCAAGCACACTAACGCACAGGCATGCGACATGGGTCTAAAAGATGCGGTGTAAGCAATTGTTGCTTATTGAAGTCATTACGACTTACCTTGATAGTGGGCCTAGAGCTGTAAGGAGGGCAGCTCTTTCTGCGATGACGCATACTCGGGCTTTCGTGTCAGACAGGACCCATCCGCGAAGCGACTTGAGGAAGAGGGATGAGCTTGGGCTGAGCAACCGGAGCGAATTTGGACTGAGCAGCGGAGGTTGACTTGGGCTGGTGGTGGGTTTGGGCTTGGGCTGAGCAGATTTGGGCTTGGGTTGAGCAGATTTGGGCTGAGCAGGCTGAGCAAGCTTGGGCACAGGGGCGAGTTTCACCTCACTCAGAGGGCACCTCATGATAACATCTTCATCCACGGTCTTCTCTACGGGTTTGTCACACGGCGCTTGATGAACTGGGGGCACGGAGGGAGATTGAAGACATTAGAAGGGGGTGGAGTGACCAGGACATCTGTAAGGTCGACGTCCACTGCGGACTCGTCATAGTCCACGTCCATGGCGTCTTCGTGGTATCTCTCAAGATGAATAGGGCCACCCTGGGGCTGGGGCGCGTTCTTTTTTGAAGATGCAGGGAGTTGAGAATGCTTCTTTGCTTGAACGTGTTTCTTTGCCTGCGTGAAAGAAGTAGAGATCTGAGCAGATGAGACGGAGGTTGTGGCAGTATCGCCTTTGTGGTTGTGGAAAAAGATGCAGTGGACGTTGTGGAGGACGTGGCTAGTTGTTTCTTGAGTGCTGCGGTTGATCCAGAAAGTGTTGCAGGAGTCATAGATAATTTGACAGGTGTCTTCGTAGCTGTGGATGGGGAAGAACCGGCATCAGTAGATGTAGTCAAGGCCTTGGTTGTTTTCTTGGGTGCTGAGAGAATGCCCGGAAGACTCAGATGGTTCGATGGCAGGGAGGGACGCTTTGGAGGCTTTCTTGACTACTGTGGTTGCTGAAACGCTAGCTGGTTTGACGCCTGCTTGGACTTAGGAGAAATGGAAGATCTGGATAGTCCGATAGACTACAAGATTTGGTTGGGGGGCTTCGAGGCTAGATCTGTTGCCGCGGAGGGAGGCTAGAGGTCATTTGAGGGCATGTTGGGAGCAGTGAAAGTTCCGGTCTTGCTCGCGGGCTTCGTGACAGGAACGATATTTGATTTGCAGGAGCATTCGTCTTCGAAGCGCCGTCTAAGAGTATCTTGGAGCCTTCCGCAGAACTTGAGTGAAAAAGCCATTGGCGTTGGCCTTGTTCTGAGGTACCATACCTGGTGACGCTCTTTGGAAAAGAGGTCTAAATCAGGAACAAGCTAGTCCGACTTGAGGAGAATGGCGCGAGGTTTGCGGCTGGCAATCTCGGCAGTAAAGCTATCCTGCGGAGTATGTGGCCTCATCTTCGGGTCCACAATGTTGGCTAGAATAGGA
The DNA here is from genome assembly GCA_036937055.1 of Nidula microcarpa. Taxonomy (NCBI): domain Eukaryota; kingdom Fungi; phylum Basidiomycota; class Agaricomycetes; order Agaricales; family Nidulariaceae; genus Nidula; species Nidula microcarpa. Next base: position 10,011 of record JASFDD010000347.1, on the reverse strand, counting down.
ATCGGAATTGTAGACTGCGTAAAAGTGGGAAGGCTCTATAAACTGGTGTCGTGTCTGTCGGTGACCCACGGAGTTGGAGCATGCTGAAGAGTGGTGCTCGGCGTCTAGACAGCCTAATTAGCTATGCATGCGTTCTCAATGTAAGATTAGAAAAGGTTGAGCTCTTCCGGATCCTGATCTGGGAAGTGCAGGAGGGGCGACGTTGCTGAAGAAAACGAGTTGGGGCTAAAATCGCAGGAACAGCCGTAGCCGCTGCGATATTTTTAGCGGGATCGGGTATTAATCGGCCCACGTTCGTGTATCACTCGTCACCAGGCACCACGGGCCACGGCCTTACATCTTAACACTACCAAATACTCCTTTTCTAAGGCTCAAACAAACTTGAACGTAGAAGCAATATCTTAGAAGCTAATTAGACAGTATTATAATGTGCCGAATGAGTTTACATGCGTTATTAACCAACGCGTGAATACCGAGGCTTGCGGAATGTTGGATGTCCGAGCCGAGAAATGATGATCCTTTTGAGGTCAGGATATTGCACTTTGACATTCCCGACAAGTAAGCCATAAAATTAATAATTGAAGCTCCAGGTGTGAGTACTGAAAAAGAAATATGAACAATACATAAAAAAAGAAAGAATGAGGTACAAAAGGAGGAGATCCTAGCTAATCATCATCGTCCAATGCCCATCTTCAGCAGAGCGCCCACGACATCCACGTCGTCCCACCGCGAATCCACGGCGCCATTCGCGTCCGCGGCGGAGTTCTTTCTCCGTTGAATGTACGCGAGGGTATTCCTGAAATGTCTGTTGATCATCTCAGGTGTCTGTACGCCCTCTAGGAGACCCGGGGGTGCGCGCTGGGAGGGATGCACGTCGGGCGAGGCGATGTTGTCGATGCTGGAGGTGATAAGCTCCACTAGGCTGTTCACGAATTTTGGTGCGACCTGGACAACAGGCTTAGCTGGGTTAACAACAAAACGCAGGTATGGTACTCACAGCTGGTGCGCCCCGGTCGAGGTAGTACAGATAGTGGTCTAGGGCATCACAGTACAGTTGCACGGTGACAATTTCTTCGATGGCCGAATTTGCAATGCGCAACGACTTCTGAAGGCACTCCAGAACGCGCTTGCTGTCTTGATGGGGGTACTAACATAACTAGTGAGTAAAAGATCCAAAATCCAAACGCATACCACTCACTGCCTTAACACTACCCTCACTCCCATCATCTTTCGTCGCCTGCTCCAGCACAGGCGGCTTCTCCACCGTCGTCTCCTCCCCATCCCCTGGCAGCGGCGCCTCCTGCCACCACAAATGGCTCGCCAGCCCCACCGCCGTCGCTTGATGGCTCTTCTTCAACAATTTCGCGCCATGCAGCGCGGCCTTCGTAATCAGTGTATCATAGTTATCCACCCCAAACACCCGTGCACCCGCGAGGGTGCCAATAATAAGTGTGATCGCCTGCAGCTGCGCGCGCGACTCGGAGATGCTATCCTCGTACACGCTGAAGGCCTGCACGTATAGGTCGTATGCGAGGTCCTCGAAGCCACATTCGTCCGCGATCTGCGCGGCGAGGAGGAAGAGGCGCAGCGCGATGGTGGGTGCTTCGACTTGCGTGCTGAGGATAGAGGTGAGCTGGCGCACGAATTTGAGGATCGTGGAGACTTTGGTTTGCCAGTCGGGTTCCTGTGCAGCTGTTAGGGAAGGAAACATGCACTAGAAGGAGAGGGGGACGAACCACGTGCTCGCGGTTCTTGTACCGCCGGCACAGCTTGATCGACGAAGTAATGAGCGCAGGGAATGTGAACCGCATCCTCTCTCCCCCAAGATCGAAGTGTCTCCTTGCGGTTTGCAGCAGCTGCCCGCAAAAAATCCGTCAGTCCCACTCAACCGCAACCCCACCACACACTCACCTCGAACTGCACATCGAGCGACTCGGCCCTGAACAAATGCACCATCCGTGCGACCCACCCCTGCTCCTCCGCCATCTCCTCCCTTTCCATAAAATACGGACCCTGCCTCCTCCCCCCACCCCCGCCCATCCCGTCTCTCCCATCCCCCCTCCCCTCCCCCTTCGCGCCCATCCCAGAATCCGACTGGTCCTTGATCAGCACATGGCACAGCTCCAGCACTCCATCCACGTCCTCCGGCGTCTCCACGACCGTCTCGTTCTTCAGCACGGACGAGATAACGGAGTGCGCGATGGCGCGGCGGGTGGAGAAGAGCTGCTGGGCGAGGAGGGGTGCGTAGTTGGGTATGGCGAGGAGGGTGAGGACCGACTGGTAAGAGTTGATGGGCGCGACGAGGAGGGAGGCGAGGTTCGTGCTTGTTTGTTGGGCGTGTAGGTCCGGGCTGGGCGGAAGGGGAGAGGGGGGTTAGTTATGCACAGGGAAGGAAAATATGGACGTGCACGCACTTGTCCGTAAACTCCTTGACCTTATCTGCGGCAAAGCCCAGCACCTGATCGACATACTCCAGCCGGTCAGGATAACAGCTGAGCGAAAGATTCGTCAACGACACCAGCAGCGCCGTGATATCCTGTATCGATAGATCCGGTCGTGCCTATCCCCTCCTCATCAGCCCCAGTCAATTCAAACACAAAAAAATAGCACTCACCCGAATGAGCTCGACAACCTGCTTCCAAAAGACCTCAAAGAGTTGCACGTCCTCGGGGACACCGCGGAACTTGCGCACGGGCGCACCGTCCTTCTCCTTCCCCTTGCCTAGCTTTTCCTCGAACGCAGCGCCCTCTGCCACTGTTGGGGTCTCCACTACCGAAGACGAAGCCGTCTTCTCCCCCACATCCCCCTCCCCACCACTCTCCTCCTCCCCCACAATCGTGCTCGCAGCCGTACTCGGCGTCTGTGGGGCCCCCCACGCGCTCACTTCCGGGGCCGCCGAGCTCGGCGGGCTCGCTGCTGTGTACCCGCCGCCATTCACCTGCCTTGCCGTCTTCTGGGCCTTCACCTTCTCCGCCAGCCTCCTCGCCGCGGCCTCCTCCTGGCGCTTCGTCTCCTCGGGGTCCTCGCTCTCCGCCTCGCGCGCGGCGTACAAGGCCAAGCGGTCGATGAGGGCGATGACAATTTGCTTGATGTTGACCTTGGGGTGAAGGCGCGCGGTGGCAGAGAGGAAGGGGCCGAGGGTGTGGAGATGGAATTCGTCCACAAACACCTGCGAAATATGAGTAGAGATAGGAGAAAGGGAGAGGGGGACGCACCTGGATAACGACCTCCATGAGGTATTCCTGCGCGATGACGTCCTTGCAGTTGACAACTTGCTCCAGAATAGACGGGAGGATCGTGCGCTGGTACATATCCAGATCCACGCCGTCGAGCTGCGAGAGGCGCACGAGATTCGTACCAACGAGGAGACGCAACTCCTTGCGCTCGACCTCGCGCTTCTCGCGCTCGCGGGAGTGCCCCTGGTGCTGCAGCCTCACCCACAGCTTGTTCATCTCAATAAAGTTAGTAAGTACAAACTGGATCGAGTCCTGCAAGTTTCCAGCAGGGCTGCGGCGCGTCAATCAGCATACACCACAAAAGCGGAACTGCGCAGCACGTACCCAGGCTCCAGGCCGATGGGGAGGTGGTCCCGCGTCTGTCCACTGAGATAGTGGCGGAGGAAGAGCCCACGCGTGGGGTGCAGCACGCCGCGGGACATCTCCATCATGTCCTTCATGATCTCCTTGACGGGTGCATCAGGGATGGACATGTAGACGGAGCCGACGGTGATCATAAGGTAGAGGCGGGGGATGATGTTGCCGGCGTACTGGACGAGCTCGTAGAGGTCGGCGAGGTGGTGACGGGACTGGGTGTGGGCCTCGTAGAGGTAGTTGGAAAGGTGGCGGAGGGCGTCGAAGACGGCCATGTCTGTGCGGGGGGATTAGTGGGGGTGGTAACGGGGAGAGGGGGACGCACAGAGTTCGTAGTACTGCTTGGGAGAGAGGGACGAGGTGCGCAGTTCTGCGAGCATGAGACTGGCGCTCTTGAGCGCGTCCATGAGCTGGTCCAGTTCCTGCGGCGGGATGAGCACATGAGTATCCAGGCGGGACACGACGTACTAGATGACGCTTCATCTGCTGGACCTGTATTTTGACGGTATTCAGTGCCTCGCTGAGGAGCTTTGCCTCTTCGATGACAGGGAGCGCCATGGTGGCGGTAGAGGGTGTCGCCGCCAGCGTGACGGAGTGAGGAGGTCAGCGGATATTCCAGTGATATTCCAGGAAATCCGAATACGCTCTGCAGACAACTGACGCAGCCGTGTTTGGCTACATTTCCTTATCCAAACATTAGTCAGCACGCATCGCACGTGGCTAGCGTATCTAATTTTTTGTAGTACACTGCTGCACACCTCTCCTGCTCACTCTCCCCATGGCTGCCTCCAAAAACATGCCGAATGGCAACGCCACGCCCGACGTCGATGTCGAGGCATCCGCCCTCCCCCCTGTCGTCGGCATCAACTTCGGCAACGCCTACGCCTCCATCGCGGTCTTCACCAAGGTTAGTCCATGCTCCCTGTCCGCGATGCCCACCTCTGATCCCCCCACAGGAGGGCCTCGCAGAGTGCATCGCCAACGAGGATGGCGAGCGCCAGATTGCCTGCGCGATATCCTTCCACGGCGAGGAGATCGTGAGTCCCCCCCCTTCTTTATCTCGGCGCCTGCTCACTCCTTGTAGTACATCGGTAACCAAGCCAAGCCCCAGCTCGTAAAAAATGCCCAAAACACCATCACAGGCTTCCGCAACCTCCTCGGGAAGAAGTGCGTGCTCGTCACTTATCCAATTACCGCCTCTGACCCCCCAGTAGATTCTCTGAGATTCCTCAATCCGCCAACCCAACCTCCGCGCCTATCATCCAGCACCCCACCCTCCCCGACGAGCCCGCCTACCAAGTTAACATCCTCGTCCCTGCGCCGTCCCCTCTCCCCGCCTCCACCGCCCCCTCTACCACTGCGACGCCCCTGCACTCGCACGTGCCCACCCCGCGCTCCGAGCCGCTCCCCGCCACGCGCCTCCTCACCCCCAAGGATGCCACTACCCTCTTCCTCTCCTCCCTCATCCAGAGTGCCGAAGACTTCCTCGGCAAGAAGGTCCAGGGCGCCGTCATCACTGTTCCCACCTCCTTTTCCCCCGCCCAGGTCGCCGCCCTGCACGCCGCAGCAGAGGATGCTGGCATCCGCGTGCTCCAGCTGCTAGACGAAGCCGCTGCCGCCGCCGCAGTAACCACCACCTCTTTGTGGTCCCCCGCCCTCTCCGCCGACCGCATGCAGCTCCTCATCGATGCGGGTGCCTCCTCCCTCGCACTCACCCTCCTCTCTATCCGCGAAGGCCTCGCCTACGTCCTCGCCTCCTCCGCCGCACCCCTCGCTCCCGGGGATCAGCTCGACGCAGCGCTCACCAAGCACTTCGCGTCCGAATTCACCAAAAAGACCAAAGTCCCATTCACGCCCTTCACGCCCACCCCGGCCCCGCAGGACGCACGCGCAGAGGCCAAGCTCCGCCTCGCGCTCGAGCACACCAAGCGCACCATCTCCGCCTCCCCCGGCGCCGCCACGTGCTCCGTCGAGTCCCTCAAAGACGGCGTCGACTTCACCGGCACACTCAACCGCCTGCGCTTCGACATGCTCGCCCGCCCGACCTACACAGCGATCACCACGCAGGTTCTCGAGCTCCTCGCCAGCGCCGGCCTAGACCCCCACGACGTCGACGAGCTCGTCTACGTCGGCGGGACCGCCTGCCTCCCCGGGCTGGACGAGCACCTCTGCGTGAGCGTCGGCTTCCGCGAGGACGTCGAGAGCCCCTTCGCGCGCGGGACCGTCGTCGGCGGGGGCGTCGGCGACCCCACGACCGTCCTCGCCCGCGGCTGCGCAGCCCAAGCCGCCCTTATCTCCTCCATCCCCGAAGACGGCGCCGAGAACGCTGAGCTTCGCGCCGCCTTCGCGCGGGACACCAAGGCGGGCGAAGTGAGCGCCACCACCCGCACCCTTGGGGTCCTCTTCCCCTCCTCCGCCCCCGAGCACGCGACCCTCGGCGGCTTATTCGTCCCTGTCATCCAAAAAGAAACCGCCCTTCCTGCGCGGCGCACCGTCGCCCTCGACGTCTCTCTCCCCGCCACCGGCGAAAAGGCCATCGCACTCGAAGTCTGGGAAGTGACCGAGCGCATCCGTATCGAAAAAGTCAAACCGCCCCCATCCGAGGACGACGACGACGAAGAGGAGGAAGAAGAGGAGCTGGAGATCAAACACCGCGAGATGGAGAAATCCACATACCTCGGCTCGCTCAAGCTCACCGCGCAGCTCGGGATCCAGCTCACGGGAAAGCTCGCCGATGCGAGCAGAAAAGGGGAATGGTCGACGCGCGTGGAGGTGCGCTTCGTCGTGGGGCTCACGGGCGAGCTCGAGGTGGATGTGGCGGAGGTCGGAAAGGACGGCGCGCACGCGACGCTGCGTGTGGCTTGAGTCTTGGGTTTACTTACACGCGGTGATTGTCTAGATGACCTTACTCTTACGCTCTTACGACTATAGTGTAGTCTACGTGTAGCAAAACGTGTTGTTGTCGTTTCTGTTGGATAGGAAATAATTGGATAGAGATTCATGAGACTTCAACTTGAACTTGCAATTTAGGCAAAGGGAGCGTCTCGTCACGTCTACAGTTGCGGACACGCAGGGTTGACAAGTTTAGCATCTGATTTTTGGGGATTGGTATGACTGCATGGAAACCTTGAAAACCGTTGGAATAGGTAGAAACCAATCTAATCTATCGATTGATACAAGCCGATTTCCGGATATTGGCATGTTTAAGAAATTTTCACCCAAAAATTTGGCACACCCTAAATAAATCACTAAAATCCAGGCTCCTAAAACCGACCTCTCGTATCGAGAGTTTCACTCAGAGGCCAACACTGTTGTATCATAGAGATGTGGCAGTGTTATTTGTCTAAAGACAATAGGACCAAATAAAAGGAAGGAAGGGAAACTCTCGATAGAGAGGCTGGCAACTTGTGCTCTCCGTGATGGACGGAGCTGTCAGTGTAGGGTTCAATATTCCGTCATGTGATCAGACATGTTGCTGTTTATTGTAAAGCCATTTGTCACTCTTACTTTCTGGCATAACCCCTTTTCGGTGAAAAAGAATATCATTTATCTTTGTCAACATGGCCCCATGGAAACTTGATCAGCTCTCCTCATATGTATCAACACTTAGCATAAGGTTACATGACCTAATAACTTGCTGATATGTCTTTCCATGGAGACTGATTGGCTCTTATAAGACCATCAGCTGCTGCAAGTATTTATATGCTAATTGTGATTTTTCTGACACAGGGTTCACTATATTCCTGGAATATACTTGATCCATGGAATATAGATGACTGTCAAGACCTGAACAAGGCCAGACAGGAAGGACAATATGGCCAAGGTGCAAGTCCTATGATATCTAGAGATACTAGACAATGTAGGACATTGGCTTCAGTTTATGTGCTGCACCTCCCACTATCCTAGTCCTGTATTTACAATAGCAAACAATGAGAACAGAGGCTGGAGAACAGAACAAGAGCTCAGCTTGTCAATGACAAACAAGACTTTGGCCAAAGGTTGGCTGGAGTGGCTGAAGGATTGGACAAGAGGTTGAGAGAGTATAGAGCAAGTATCAAGCCAGAAAGCAGATTGATGATGCAATTAACAAACTAAAAGGCTACAACTTGAATACTACTATTCCTAGAGGTAAGTTATCTAGTACTAAGTCCAATGAAGACATATAAAGCATATGGTTGTAGAGGTCAGGTTGTGTCTACAGCATGGAGAGGGAGTCAGATAAGCAGAGAAACATATGGAGACTGAGATGATAACTGGGAAGCATAAGGATTGTGAACATATTGAGATAAGGAACTTGAAAAGAGACTAGTATGAATTGGAGACTTGATGTGGAATATCTGAAATGCATAGTTGGCCATGATTTGGCCAACATGGCCAAGACTCAGCCATGAGGACTTAGGATTGTGGCAAGTTGGTGTGTGACAGTATGGGTGACAAGTGATGGCTGGAATGGGATATGACAAATATTTAGGTCATAATAAACTCAATCTAGCTATTTTTGCATAGTAGACTCATTCTATATTCTATTTTTGGAATAATATGCTATATCATATAACACATCTATACTAAAAATAGCTAGATTAAGCATATTACAACCTACATTAACAAGAGCAATTTAACAAAATAAGTTCATATTTGAAGTGTATTTTGCTTATTTCTTAATAAAGAAAGTGTTTCACAATATATAGCATCACCCAAATATTGACTATGATTTAGCTCAGTTTCTATTTTAGAAATTACCATAGTAACAATTAATGAGCTATTTCCAGGCAGTCTGAGCAAACATTGAGTAAATTTAATCAAGTCACAGTCCAGAACATGATTTGTCTGTAGAGTCTGGATTGATTATAAGCATATTCTGAGCATGCAAGTTAAGTGAATTGATTTAAGTCCAAAACATGAATACCAGAACAATGTGAGCCAATTTTGAATATATTATAACTATATCACGAGTAGAATTTGAATGCAAAAACATATCACCCCTTACATTTGTCATTAACCTTGTATGATTGCAATCCATCTTACTCATCCTCATGTCAAGACCTAAACACAGCCAGACAGGAAAGGCAATACAGCCAAGGTGTGAGTTCAATGATATCCAAAGAGATGCTAGACAATGTAGGATGTTGGCTTCAGCTTATGTGCTGCACCTCCCACTATCCTAGTCCTGTATTTATAATAGACTGCTAATGAGGACTGAGTTCAATATAGATAACAAGAGCTCAGATCATTGTTGATAAATGAGAGTTTGGCTGAAGGTCAGCCAATGTTGGCTGGAGTGGCCAGAGGATCAGACAAGAGGTTGAGAGAGTATAGATCAAGTATCAAGCCAGAAAGTGGATTGACAATGCAATTAACAAACTGAAGAACTACAACTTGAATACTACAACTTATATACTATTCCTAGAGATAAGTTATCTGGTACTAAGTCTAATGAAGATATAGGGAGCATATGGTATAGAGGTCAGGTTGTGTCTACAGCATGGAGAGAGAGTCAGATGAGCAGAGGAATGTATGGAGACAGATGGATAACTGGAAAGCATTGTGGACATAGGAGATAAGGACTTGAAAGAGACTAGTATAAAATGGAGACTCAATGTGGAATATCTGAAACATGTAGTCAGCCATGATGTGGCCAACACAGCTGAGACTTGGCTGTGAGGACTTAGGATTGTGGTGAGTTGGTGTGTGACAAGGCAGTGACAAGTGACAGCTGGAACAGGATATGACACCTCATCACTATCATCACTATCATCCTCCTTGGCCTGCTTCTCCTGCTGCCTTTTCAGCACATGCTGTGTATGATAAAATATCATGGCATGCAAGAACCAATTAAAGTTTCCAGAAGTCATTCTCTTGAGAATAGACTCAAATCTACCAAGCCATGCATTCAATTGCTCACATGCCTATTTCATGTCAATATAAGATATTTCAGTAAGTTATTATTATACTACCTTTGTATTGAATGCTTGTTTATAATAAGCCTTTCCATTCTTGTCATATTCCACAATCACAAGATTGGGGGCAGATCCATCTGTAGGTGCTGGGTTATACCATTTACAACACAAGATATCAGTGGTTTGGTGGTTGGTGTAATGGTAAGAATCAACAATAAAATGAGTAGCTTTGCTCCACATCTCCCAGCTGTGATTGCTGATACTGGTATGGAGAATCTGACAGGTTTTGTCAATGCAGACATAGGATGGCAAAGCCTCTTCAGTTGGATAGATAGACTCCAAAAATTCTAAATTTTTTGCTGGTGATTCAGACTTGTCAAACTTGACTCATGCAATCACAACTCCACATGGTGCACATATTGTCTCAATGTCAAGAACTCGTTTCCAGGTAAGACCTAGAGTTGCTGGGCAAGTAATAACTCGGGAGGGGCAAAGGAAAGTGACCGGAGACTCTGGTGATATCT
>JASFDD010000346.1:0-21484 GCA_036937055.1 Nidula microcarpa | reverse complement strand
ATAGTGTGTGGCTGAAACAAAGTAAGTACAAAAATGGAAATAGACCAGAGTAAACCTGAGTAAACCTGGAGATGAGCGGAAAGTTGGGAGAGTGTCAGAATTGATTGTGAGCAGTCCGGAGATGGCATGCAATGTGCTGTATAGGGATATGACAGTATTTCCCCCTTAGCAATGAACCCATGAGTTGCTTAGAGGTCACTGTGGCTGTGATGTGTATACATCAACTGTGATAGCATAATCAAAGTTTAAAAAACTTCTTAACTTCAACTATCACCAACATATTACTCAACCAACCAATTTCTGCAAGAATGTCTTCCCAGTCTGAAATCGCTCAGCACAAGGCTTTTCTGGAAGAGAGGAAACAAGAACACACTGAGGAAACAAGGCAGGTGGCAGAAGAGTTGCGTATTTGCACTGAGGAGGTTAAGCAACTGGAGGAGGATCATGCATGCATCAAGTGTGAGGAAACCACTAAACTTGTGCATCTTCAAGCCAAAGAAGAACGACTGGCACACGAGGAAGAAGAACGGGTTGCACATGAAGAGGAGCAACATGTGGAAGAGGAGAGAATAGTGAGGGAGAAAGCTGCAACTCTGGAGACAGCAAAGGAGAGGAGGGAGAAGTGGCTGCAGGCAATTGCGGCCACTAAAAACTTGGTGGGTACATCCAAGGTGAGTTTAAGGTGTCTCCAGTAAACCAGAGAGCTGATAGCGACAACAGAAGACCGTGGTTTCAGTACCATTTGTTGAGGTAAGTGAATAGTCAGATCACATGCATTCACTAGCTAACCATTTTTTAGAGAAGAAGGATGGTAGCAATGCCTCCAAAGAAAAAAAATGCGAAGGGTAAAGGCAAGGGTGTCATATGGAGGCCCATAAATTGCAATGAAACTTCCGGGCCTGACACTGGCAGCAAGGGCAAAGGTATCAAGATCATGGCTCACCCAAAGAATGCAGCCTCAAAGGTGGAATGGATGTGGGTGCACGGAGTTGACAAATGTGAGGGTTGTCTAGAAGGGGTAAGGGAGTGCTGAGTGCAGTCAGACGGCCATGTGTGCTACAAATGCGCCAGACTGGCAGAGAAGTGTACAATGGTGAAGGGCAAGCAGAGGAAAAGGAAGGCCAAGGGTATGGACAGGGCAGAATTGTCAAAGAAATTGAAGGTGGAGGAAGTCTCTGGGACAGATCTGGCAATTCTCTGGGAGATTGCACAAGGTGCAGACATGCTCAAAGGGATCCTCAGGGTCCAGCAAGAAATGTCAGCACAGCTTGTGGTGATGAACAAGAATCTCGCCAAGACCTCTCATCAGTTGAAGTTCATGAGCTTTGACTCCAAGAAGATCGCTTTCTTCCAAGGGGAGCGCACTATGCAAGTAACGAAGGCACAACAACTTTGCGAGAAGAAATTGGGGATCTTGAAGGGGCTTGAACTGGAGGAAGCAGAGGATTCAGGTTTGTGTCAAAACAGTATTCTCCTGGGATAGGGTTGAGGATAGATACACCGGAGGCTCCTGGAACTCCTATGGATGGAGCTATGGAGATTGTGGAAGATGATGAAGTTGAGATAGTGGCAGGGCCTTCGAAGTAGGGGTTGATTTGGACTATGAGGAGGACAATTGGTCCTCAGTACTGTACATAATAATTTTTTTTTTGTTTTCTTGAAAAGAAAGTTTTTGGTTGTAAAAGCGAATTTTAAGAAGAATTGAAAAAGACAAGTAAACAGTAAGTAGTGAGAGCAAGAGAATAAAAGGACAAGTTGGGAATTCACCAGAGACCTGGAGATTTACTGGAGAGTCCTAAGTGAACCCAAAATGCATAGGTGGTAAAAAGGGACAAAAGTTTGAAGTGGAATCAAATAATATGAATAGGAGTGTACTATGGAGGTAACCAAGGACCAGGTTTGTTTGGGTACTTGGCATGAAAGTCAGCAATGAGTTCTGGGGCATTACTTAATTCTGTAGCTAGTAACCAGGATGTTTCTTTGTCAGTGCCTTTGTATCCTGCCCATCTGACTAAGTATAGGAGATTGCAGTGATGACATCAACAATTGATCTTGGTGTCTAATATTTCAGAAATTTTGTATTCAGTTTTGCCTTCAACCAGAACTGGAGGTGGGGGTGATTGAACATGGTTAGGAATGTTGTTAGGGATAGCAAGTTTGATTTGGGATACATGGAATACTGGGTGAATGGCTTGCATAGACTCAGGTAACCGGAGGGTCCAGGAGTGGCTTCTGGCTTGAGCAATGATTTCAAAAGGGCCAAGGTACTTTTCTGAGAACTTCTTGGTAGGGTGTGTAGTGCAAATAAACTCAGCCTTTAAAAAGACTTTGTCTCTGACCTTGAAGTCTGGTGGTTTAGTTTGACTGCATCAGCAGGGCCTTGGTATTGTTTCTGAGCAGTGGAGATCATTTCCCAGAGCTCCCGGTGGAGCTCATCCAGATTGACTATGAAATTGCAAGTGCAGGCACTAACTAAATCATGTTCAGGATGAATAGTAATGTTCAGATGATAACCTTTATTAGCAAAGAAAGGAGAGATGCCAGTAGTCATGCTAGGAGAATTGTTATACACAAATTCAGCAAGAGGAAGTAGTTCAGCCCAGTTGTCTTGTTGATAATTGCAATACATCCTAATATATTGTTCCAAGGTTTGATTAATGTGTTCAGTCTGACCATCACCCTCAGGATGATATCTGGAAGTGAAATGTAATTCCATGTCCAGAGCTTTTCTGAGAGAGCAAAAGAAATGGGAGACAAACTCAGAGCCCCGGTCAGAAGTGACATGCTTGGGGACTTTGTGCTTGGAAAAGACATGCATAATGAAGACAATTGCAAGCTGAGCAGAGGTAATGGTGACATTTGTAGGAATGAAAATGCTTTGCTTGGTGAAGCAATCAACAATTACAAGGATGGAGTCATAATCGGAGGACTCAGGTAATTTCTTGATGAAATCCATTGAGATGGAATTCAAAGGCTGCTCCGGTATAGGAAGCTGCTTCAGAAGTCCATACAGTCTGTGATGCTTTGATTTAGAGTGTTGGCATGTGGTGCAAGAGTTACAATAATCTTTAACCATGGTTCTAATATTCAGCCAGGTATAGGATCTGTGAATGAGGGAGAGTGTCTTATTTTGGCCAAAGTGACCTGACAAGACGTGATTGTGTTTGTACTGGAGTACATGGAGTCTCAGGTCATTACTGTCTGGGACATAAATGTGGTTGTCAAGACGCAAGAGTCCAGCAGAGTCTATTGACCATCGAGGATTGGAGAGGATAGGTAAATGGGTAGAAGTGATTGGGTTAGAGGATTGAGCCAAGAGAATGTTGTTGTGGAGGAGTTTGATGTCCATGATGATAGCACCCTGGAGAACCAGAGATACTATAATTGTGGCTTGTAGGGATGAAGCCAATTGCTCATTAGTAAATACTGGTCAGAAATTATGTGGATTAACCTGGGCATAGTCGCTATTTTCCCCTTTTGGGTAGACATCCCATCATCTAGTTAAAGAGTCAGGTTTTGTTCCTAAGTGTCTGGGGCAGAAGCATATAACCAGGTTGTACTGAGAAAGATATTCAGACCACCAGGCTTGACAACAAGTCAAGACCTTTGTAGTAGTGAAGTACTCAAGATTTTTGTGATCTGTAACAACATTGACAGGTTTAGCAGAACCTTTGAGGTAATGTCACCATACACAAAACACCTCAAAGATGGCAAGGAGTTCTTTGTCATGAGTATCATAATTCAGTTCTGGTGGAGTAAAAGTCCTAGAGTGAAATGTGACAGGGTGAATTTCACCATCCTCATGGAGGATAGAGAGTATCATGCTGAGAGCATAGTCTGAGGCATCGGTTTCCACAATAAGCGGAGCATCAGGGGCATAGTGGGTGAGAATAGGAGCTGTAGTGAAAGCTTTCTTGAGTTTGTTGAAAGCTTCCCTGCAATTCTCAGAGAATAACCATGGAGCACCCTTCTGGGTCAGGCAAGTGAGTGGTACCACAATATCCAAATAGTTAGCAATGAAACGATGGTAGAAATTAGCAAATCCTAAGAAAGACTGTATGTCTTTCACTTTCCTGGGTTCTGGCCAGTCCTGTATAGTCTGAACTTTGGAGGAGGCCATAGTCAGGCCCTCTGGAGACAAGATGTAACTGAGATACTTGACAGAGTCTGAGTGGAATTCACATTTATCAGCATGGGTGTAAAGCCCATGTTGCTGGAGACACCGAAGCACCTCCTGAACATGTTTCTTGTGCTGAGAGAGGCTATCAGAATATTGTCAAGGTAAACAATAACTGTAACATCCAGGAGATCTGCAAAAATGTTGTTCATGAAGTGCTGGAAAGCAGCTGGGGCATTGGAGAGTCCAAACAGCATTACTAGCCATTTGAAGGAGCCATAGTGAGTGCGAAATGCTGTCTTCCATTCATTGCCTTCAGTGATGCAGACAAGGTGATATGCATGGTGTAGGTCAATTTTTGTATAGACATGAGCTTTCCGAGGAGTGTTCAAGAGATCAGCTATTAGCAGTAGCAGATAGCAATCCTTCTTGGTGATCTTGTTAAGACCCCAGAAATCAACACAGAGCCGGAGCAAGCCATCCTTTTTATGAACAAAAGGACAGGAGCACTGTGCAAAGAATGCGATGGGCAAATGAAACCTATAGAAAGGTGTTCATCTATGAACTTGCAAAGGGATATAAGTTCTGCCTGAGAGAGAGAATAGATGGGACCAAGGGGAGGCAAAGAGCCTTCCTTGAGGGAAATTTTGAGATCATAAGGACGGTGAGGAGCAAGAGTATCAGCTTTCACTTTGCTAAAAACATCTGCAAAGTCATGATATTCTTCAGGAAGGTTGCTCAGGTCTGGTGGTGAACTGGAGACTGAGACAGAATCCTGAGACATCAGAGGGTGTAAGATTTAACCGGAAACATTCAGCCCCTTCTAGTTGCAATGCGTGAAGAAACACAGCAGCATTAATAAGGGAGATGGTAGGTTTCAGGCCAGGTTCCATGGGGAGTGGAGTCAAGGGTTGCTCGGAGTGATTTTGGGTCTGTGTGGAAGCCAGAGATGGCACTGGAGACACTGGAGTTGCTATATGAGCCAGAAGAGACATTGGTGAACCTAGGTTTGGATGCAAAAGAGAACAGAAAGTTATACTGCCCAATACCCAGTCAATCTACAGATTGTAGTGGTAGAGCCAGTTGTATCCAAGAACTACAGAGCAAGATTGGTCAAGTTTCATAACATAGAATGTCACATTAATGTTTTCCCCAGTTGAAAAAGTTAACAATAACTCTGCTGCCTGAGTAATGGTCGAATTAGACGTTCTGTCAATTAAACCAAGCCGTATAGGTGCTACAGAGAATATGGAAATAGAATGTGATTTGACAAAAGCAGGGTCAATAAAGCAGTGAGTGGAGCCAGAATCTATGAGAGCTTGAAAAGAGAGGTTTGGTAGCATAGGGGATGTCAAAGAGATTTCAAATGATTTTCTGATTTGATTGAAAGGAGTGGATGCATAGAGACGAAACTCCATGGATACACCGGTAGGCACTATGCAGTCCTCAGCTGGTGTGGAGTGCTGAGAACTGCTCTTCATTTTTTCGAGTCTGTATTGGAACTTGAAGCTACTGAAGGGGAGCCTGGGGTACTACCAGAAGTTCCACCAGAGACTCTGGTAGTACTGGTAGTGGCGGTGGTAGTAGTGGCAGCATGATCTTTAGCAGCCTTTGCCTTACAACAGTCTGCTGCAACATGGCCTGTATAACCACAGAACATACATAGATTGTTGTTGAAGTGTTGCTTACACTCTTCTGCAGTTAGCTTTCCATCCTTGCCCAATTTTCTGGTAAGGTCAGGGCCTGTGGACTTATTGCTGGAGCTTTCCGATTTGGAAGACTTAGATGATTTTCCAGAGTTACCAGAGGTTCCAGTGTTTCCAGAATTATTTCTGCTAGAGGAGTTTGATGATGAATTGGTAGAGGGTTGTTTCCCTTTGTTGGTAGAAGACTTAGCTGATTTCTCAGCCTTGTCTGTAATGTGTTTATCACATGCAATTTCTGCTTGACACTCCCAATAGCAAGCATCGACTGCCTGGACATTGCTCCAGAGTAGAGCAAGGGTCTGAGCCTTGGGATAACACAGGAGATCATCCTTAATTTGGTCAGGCAATCCATCATAATAGTGGAAACGGAGAGCAGCATCATCCCACTGGAGACGAGCAGCAATGTTGTTGAAGGATACATTATATTTTGCAACACGTTGATTGTCCTTCATTCTGAGAGAACCAATTTCGTTTTTAGCATCTCTGACAGGGTCAGGAGGACCAAAATTTGACTGCAAAATCATAATGAATTCAGCATAGTCAGAATGCCAAGTATCATCTGGCGAGGGTTTGAGGATCGCAGTTTTGAACAGTTTAAGTGCAGTGCCTTTGAGATATGAAAGGGCATAGTTAAATTTCGTTTTGTTGGTAGTAAATGCAGCTGGGCAGTCCTCGTAATTCAGATGTAACTAAACAATGAACAGTTGTAATTTGTCTGGACTGGAACCATCAAAAGCATCAGGTTCCTTGACTTTAGTTCTAGTAGAACCAGAGTGCTGCTGTTGATTTGCAGCGACAGTTGTAATAATTGTTCCAAGGTCTTGGAAGACTCTCAAAACATCCAGTCTGATTGGAAATTGTCCGGGGACTGGTGGAGGAGAACCAGGTTGTGGGCCTGGATTACCACCTGGACCACCACTGCCTCCACCACCTCCACCACTGCCAGGACCTCCAGGGGGACCTCCAGGGGGACCTCCACCTCCTTGGGGAGGGCTGGCAGGAGGTAACACACCAGGGCTACCAGGTGGACTGCCTGGGCCTTCCGGAGCTGGGCTTCCCAGCTCAGAAGGGGGGCCACCACCTGGATGGAGTGATGCAGGAGTATTACTGCGAGTATGTGGGTTTTCGAAAAGCAAATAAGTTGGAGACCTAGAAGGGTCCCCACCATACTGTGAAGCATTTTCATGCTGAGCTAAGGTAGCCTGGGGCATCTCAAGAGATTGAGACATGCCCAAGGTTTTAGGATGAGTAGGGGTTGTAGGACCAAAGTAGGATATGTTCTGGGGATCTAAATTGATAGAAATGCGACCTCTTTGAGGCAGCACAACAGAAATAGCATGAGGGGTTGAGATCAGGCCAGAAACTGTTCCTGCCTGTCTTGCAGTCTGAGTATTGCAAGGTGGAATTGTTGGAGGATTTGTGTCACAAGGAGTGCAACTAAATGACATAGACAAAGGAGTAGAAACAAGGGTGCAAGTTTGTTAATACTGTCAAGAACTTGTTTCCAGGTAAGACCTAAAGTTTCTGAACAAGTAATAACTTGAGAGGGACAAAGGAAAGTGACTGGAGACTCTGGTGATTTCTCTGGGAACATGTTCTAGTGATACAAAGAAGAGAGGATCAGAATGGATGGTGGCTTCAGCTTATGTGCTGTGCCCCCTTCATTTCTAATGTCCAATTTACAGATTATATTTAGCGAAGTTGAACAAAGATAATGGATTGCAAACTCAGCTTCCTGACTGGAGGTTGGTCAGGTGAAATCTCCAGGAACTGGAGATTTAGCATGAGAGCGATAACAATGACAAGGAGAGATCAAGAGAGCAGAGGATGTTGAGAATGTCAGAGTAGCTTTACCAGCAAGGAGGAACTAGCAATGGTAAAGTTTGTAGTAATTAACAAACTGAAGTACTACAATACATTCAAAGTACTTAAATACTAAGTAACCAGAGTAAATACACAGAGCACTATAATCATACTAGTGCAATGGAGAAGTAAGTGGGTTAAGAGACAGAGAGCATATGACAAGAGCTAAGGAGTACAAGTTGAATGTTAATGGAAAGATATATACTATGAAAAGTATAGTGTGTGGCTGAAACGAAGTAAGTATGAAAATGGAAATAGACCGGAGTAAACCTGAGTAAACCTGGAGATGAGCAGAAAGTTGGGAGAGTGTTGGGATTGATTGTGAGCAGTCCGGAGATGGTGCACAATGTGCCATATAGGGATATGACAGAATTTCTTAATGGCCAAGTGGTCTGAATGAACTCGGCTTTTAAGAATACTTTCTTGCCAACTTTGTAGTTGGGCACCTTGGAATGGTGGGCATTGGCCAGTCCTTGATATCATTTCTAGGCTGCAGCAATCTGCTGCCATAGTTCCTGATGAAGCTTGTTGAGGTCAACAACAAAGTTGTGGGCATGAGTACTAATGAGGTTGTGTTTGGGATGGACAGTGATGTTTGGATGATAACCCTTGTTGGCAAAGAATGAGGATATGCCTGTAGTTGTGCTTGGCATGTTATTATAGGCAAATTTGGCTAAGGGTAGGAGTTTGGCCCAGTTTTCCTGTTGATAACTGCAGTAGGTGCATATGTATTGTTCCAGAGTCTGATTGACTTGTTCAGTCTGTCCATTGCCCTCTGGGTGATAGCCCAAAGTGAAGTGTAACTCCATGTTCAAAGCTTTGCCTAGAGAACAGAAGAAATGGGAGATGAACTTGGAGCCACAGTTGGATGTGACATGGCTGGGGACACTGTGTTTGGAGAATACATGCATGACAAAGACAAGGGCAAGTTGAGCTGAAGTAATAGTAACATTTGTGGGTATGAATATGCTTTGCTTAGTGAAGCAATCCATGATTACTAGTATAGAATTGTAGCCAGAGGACTCAGGAAGTTTCTCAATGAAGTCCATGGATATAGAATTCCATGGCTACTCAGGAATAGGTAGTTGTTTCAAGAGTCCATATGGCCAATGGTGCTTAGACTTAGAGTGTTGACACATGACACAGGAGTTACAGTAGTCCTTAACCATGGTCCAAAGATTCAGCCATGTATAGGTCTGATAGATGAGGGAAAGGGTTTTGTTTTGGCTGAGGTGGCCAGAAAGGATGTGATCATGCTTATTTTGCAGCATGCAAAGGTATAAGTCATCTGTGTCCAGCACATAGATATGGTTATCAAGCCATACTAGGCTGGCTGAGTCTAGAGACCAAGAAGGATCAGAAGGGATAGGGAGATGGGTTGTAGCAATAGGATCAGTGGACTGAGCAATATGAATGTCATTATGAAGTAATTTGATATCCATGATAATGGTGCTGCAAAGGACTGGAAAGGCTAGAATAGTGGCTTGTAAGGATGAAGCCATTTTCTCATTAGTGAATACTGGTCAAAAGTTATGGGAATTGACCTGAGCATAGTTGCTATTCCCCCCTTTAGAGTAGATGTCCCATTGTCTAGTTAAAGAGTCCGGTTTAGTGCCCAATTTACCAGGGCAAAAGCAAATGATGAGATTGAACTGTGAAAGGAATTCAGACCAACAGGCCTGTCGGCATGTCAGTACTTTTGTAGTAGCAAAGTATTTGAGATTTTTGTGGTCTGTGACAATGTCAATGGGTTTGGCCAACCCCTCAAGGTAATGCTGCCAGACTTTGAAAGCTGCAAAAATAGCTAGTAGTTCCTTGTTGTGTGTGTTGTAGTTCAGCTCAGGAGGTGGAAATGTCCAAGAGTGAAATGCAATAGGGTGTATCTTGCCATCCAGCAGGTAAGTCGAGATAATGGCACTGAGAGCATAGTCTGAGGTGTCTGTTTCAATAATAAGTAATGCATCAGGGGAATAATGCATAAGGATAGGAGCTGTTGTAAAGGCCTTTTACAGAGAGTTAAAGGCTTTGCAGCATTGGTCAGAGAAATTCCATACAGTACTCTTGCAAGTTAGCTGAGTGAGAGGAACCACTATGTCTGAGTAGTTAGCTATGAACTGCTGATAGAAATTGGCAAAGCCAAGGAAGGACTGTATGTCCTTAATCTTTCGAGGCTCTGGCCAGTCCTGGATAGTCTGTACTTTAGCAGATGACATAGTAAGGCCTTCTGGAGAAAGGATGTAACCCAGATACTTGACAGTGTCAACATGAAATTTGCATTTGTCAGCATGGCCATAGAGGCTGTGCTTTCAAATGCGCTGAAGCACCTCTTTGACATGTTGCTTATGCTGAATCATGTCATTTGAGTAAATGAGGATGTCATCAAGATAGACTATAACAGAAACATCTAGGAGGTCGGCAAAGACATCATTCATGAAGCATTAGGTAGTGGCTGGCATGTTGGAGAGGCCAAACAGCATTACTAGCCATTTGAAGGATCCATAGCACATACAGAAAGCTGTTTTCCATTCATTGCCATCAGTGATGCGGACAAGGTGATAGGCATGACATAGATTGATCTTGGTGTATACTCAAGCTTTGCAAGGAGTGTCCAAGAGGTTAGATATCAATGGTAGTGGATATCTGTCCTTTCTTGTGATTTTATTAAGACCATGGAAGTCAACACACAGCTGAAGCAAGCCATCCTTCTTGTGGACAAAAAGGACAGGAGTGCTGTGAGGAGAGTGAGATGGCCAAATGAACCCTATAGACAGGTGCTCATTGATAAACTCACAAAGGAAGGTAAGCTCAGACTGAGAGAGTGAATAGATAGGGCCAAGAGGAGGACTGGATCCTTCCTCAATAGAAATCTTAAGGTCATAGGGACAGTGAGGGGCTAAGGTGTTGGCTTTTGCCTTGCTGAAAATGTTGGCAAACTCTCTATAATCATCTGGTATCAGACTAAGGTCAGGACTAGGCTTGGCTGAGGCAGCCATTAGACCAGCTGAAACAGCTTTGAGGTCAGCTGTAGTTGAGGGTGTGAGGTTGAGCTGAAAACTCTGTGATCCCTCTAACTGGGTGGTGTGCACAAAGGCAGTGGCACCTATGAGAGAGATGTGAGGAGCAGAGCTCGATGCTGTGGGGACTGGTGCAGGAGGTGGCTCGGCCAGTGGCGAAGCTGGCCTGGCCATGGGAGATGTCATTGGGCTGAGGCCCAAGTGCAAAGGGGAACAGAAAGTAATACTGCCCAGTATCCAATCAATCAACAGATTGTAGTGATAGAGCCAGTTGTATCCAAGAACCACAGAGCATGTAGAATCAAGAGTAGTCACATAGAATGTAACCATAAGGTTTTCCCCAGAAGGAAACAAAACTGGTAGGTCTGCGGCCTGAGTGATGTTCACAGCATACAAACTGTCAAACAATCTCAATTTAATAGGTGTAACAGAGTGTACAGGAATGTTATGTATAGAGACAAAGTTGGAGTTGACAAAGCAATGAGACAAGCCACTATCCAAGAGAGCTGAAAAAGAAATTTTTGGTACAAGGCTAGAACAAAGAGTAAGCCTGAGGGAGTCTGGACTGTAAAGAGCAGATATGTTGAGGTGAGAGTACCACAGTACTTTACACTCCCCCATGGGTTTCATATGGAATCCATGGACTTTCCATATGAAATCCTTCTTGAATCCATATAATTCCATAGGGAAACAAGCTAAAGTCACAATGTGACTGGTATTTTATTACTATGTGACAGGATATATAGCTTAATTCCTTATATGTTACTGTGGGAAATTTCTAAAAATAGAATTTGAACTAAATCATAGCCATTGTCTGGGTGATGCTATATATGGTAAAATTGCATTGTAAAACAATTTCCTTATTGAGAAAAATGCAAAATACTTTTAAAATATTGATTCTTTTGTCAAATTGCTTCGGTTAATTTAGTTAAAATAAACTCAAACCTAGCTATTTTTAGCACAGTAGACTCATTCTCTGTTCTATTTTTGGAAAATTATATTACATCATGTAATATATTGATATTTTTCCCACACTAATAATGAATGAATGAAATAACTAAAAATAGACCTTTAATTAAATCATAGCTGCTATTGGGTTTTTATCAACTTACTCTAATAAATCCCAATCAATAGTCTATTTTTAGAATATAATATATAGAATTAAACTCTAGCTATTATGTAGTTAAATTTCTATTTTTAAACATTTCTCATGCCAACTAATCAGAAATTTAACTCACTAATTATTATTGTGGGAAAAATATTATTATGTTACATGATGTAATATCATTTTCCAAAAATAGAATATAAAATGAGTCCTATGATTTAGTTCAAATTCTATTTTTAGAAATTTCCCACAGTAACATATAAGGAATTAAGCTATATATCCTGTCACATAGTAATAAAATATTAGTTACATTGTGACTTTGGTATATTTCCCTCTAGAATTACATGGAATGACATGGAATTCCATGGATTCCCAATGGATTCCCTATGGAACTCATGGGGGAGTGTAAAGACCTCATGCAAGCTCAAGTAAGAACCTAGTGTTTCTGAGCATTCTAGCAATGCAGATCTTTTCAAGTGCTCTTGGGATGACAATTTCTTGTTACTTGCATCTGCATGAGACAGTGAAGCTATGTAGCACTTGCAATGAGAGTAGTTGATATCCAAGTCTATTATTTGGTCTTTCTAGGCAAGATCATGCTTTGTCAATTTATATTTGAGTGTAATTTGTATAAAATCTGTTCATCCTACTCAAGAGGAAAGAAGATATAAAAAAGCTATATATGTCCAAATGAAATATGCTGTCCCAACCAAGTGCAATATACTCAATACTCTAACAAATGCATACATGCCTTGTTAGAGCAGAATTAATGTTGAACCCTACCACCACCATCTCCTGCTGTTTGAATCCCTTGTATATGATTTCAGTACAAACAACACTGGTTGAAATCTTTCCCTCGGATTCAACACCATAACCAATCTCTTGTACAGGAAATCAAACACCTATGGCCACAAACAGTCAGATCCAGACTCAACACACAATGATGGTGGGCACATACTGTTTGAACATGGAAGCCTGATTTGAGAGAGATGCTTTGAATGGGCTTGTTGTCCTGGCTCAGCTCTCTGATGACTCTATCAGTTCTGGGGTCATCAAGAAAGATGAAGTGGCACAATGAGTGGATCCAAATCTCCACTTTAGTCTTTATCAGAACAATTTTTTACTGAGTCCAGATGGCATCAGACACTGACCTTGCCCACTGCCAAGATACTCATCCTTGCCCACCAGCACATGTATCCTGTGCTTCCAATCCCCCACCTGCACGTCAGACAGATAATGCTGCCCCACATGGTTCTCCTTTGCATACACAATCTTGACATACCCCATCAGCTCCCTGTCCCAGCTCATCATGCATGGCAGCATGCCAGGGTTGTGCAACAGGTCCACAATGTACTGCCAGTGTGCCTCAAGCATCCTGTGCTTGCTCCATGCCAAGTTTACATGCTCATTGTTGTGCCACCTGTGGAACACTGCCAAGTGTCTTGGTGTCCTGCCCCCATTGGCATTCAACCCATCCATCTCACCATCCAGGTTGAAGTATGTGTACTCAAGCACCTGTCTGACTGCTCTGCACCACCAGCAGTAGATCATCTGCTCCAGGTGTGGCTTTGGCAGGCACACAGGGTGCCAGGTGATCACCTTGTCTGACCTTGTGAATGCAGGGACATGCACAAACAGCTCGCACAAGCTGAGGAGCCACCTGTGCTGGTGGTACCCCATCATGCCTGTGCCCTGCCAGAATGCAGCATACAAGAGGAAGTATACCATGTGCATCCTAGGTGTGGTGGTCTTTTGCTTACCAGGGTAGATACATCCAAGGCCTGTGTTTGCAAGGTATGCAGCAAGGGCATCCTTGTTGGGAGCAAGCAGCAGGATAATGGGGATGTACTCCTGTGTGTTGTGTAGGGTGAAGAAGGTGTAGATAATGGCCCAAAAGTTGGGGATAGAGAGCACAGGGTTACTTGCAGGCATGCTGAGATGGAGAAGGCTGTATTTTGGCACATGTTTTGTTGCATCTTGGAATGGCATGCCAATGGAGGTGATATCAAATGCAAGCAGGCATGTGGAATCAACTTGAAAAGTAACAAGGTGGGCTCCATTAAGGTAGATGTTGGTAATGTTTTTGTCAGTGCTCAGGGCAGAAGTGATGCAGTCCCCATCTGGGAGGATGAGGATGGGCTTCTTGTCTTGTATTTGAGAATTGGAGGTGGTGTGGTTAGAAATTGCAAGCAGGCAACATGTTGGATTGCTGGAGATGTCCATTTTGTGTTTGCAAAAGGGAAGTATGCATAGGAGAGAAAGAAGAAAGAAGGATTGCAGCTCTCATAATCTGATAAGATGCCTATGTTATCCTCTGGGAAATTTTTATTTGATAACTCTGATCTTGGCAATCTTAGCAGCCAAGGCAACAACCCTCCATCTTCTCTTCATGTTTCCATCACTGCATTTTGCAGCCTGGACTCTAAGAATGTCTCCTTATTTGTGTATGTATCAGGGTGTAGCCAAGGAATATTTTCTAGAACCTCCACTGCCACAAGACCCTGCAGCCATGTGCAACACTGAATACACTTCAATTTGGAATTTCAACTAAGGAGAAAAGTGCATATTCATATACCAGCATGGTGCTGTTTCCACTATGTTTTGAAGAGTTCACAACTCTGGCTGAAGAGCAACAAATCTACTCCTAAACCCTAACAAGGACCTTTGATCTAGTTCTAGAGCATGACTTCAACTTCAATAAGTTGACTGTCATCTGTCTAATATAAATCAGTTCCTAACTAGCAAATCTTTACTGGGTGCTCATGGAGCCCAGCCATGATATGCTCAGCTCTATATCTATGATTCTGAGGAGGCTTTAGACATTCATATGCAGCAAAATGTACCTTCTGACCATGGCCATAATCCAGTCTAATCATGTAGTTGGAGAGACTTTGCAGATACTGCAAGATGTTCTTTATCAGCACCACCCTGCTGTGGCAATGTATAAGCAAGCAATTGAGCTAACACAGCATATGCCAGAAGATGCCAACTGTAGAATGGTCTTGTGCTTTGATGGAACAACAGACAGAAGAAGATATAATTTGCTTATAGTGGCCTCTGAGCATGTTGCTGTAATATTACCAGGAGAAGGTGATCAGTCTACCACTTCCAGAGACATTATTCTCTTTTGTCATGGAGGTGGTTTACACTGCATAAATGAAATGCACCCTATATACTTGAGCTTGCACTTTGTTCTACTCTTTCCTACTGGACAGCTGGGTTGACATCCTCATTTGAGACTGAATCTTCAAGATGCTGATGCTGCTAATATGGCTCATGATGGTGCAGACCATGCTCCTGATTGTGCACCTGGAGAGGAAGGGGATGACAAGAATGTGCCTACTCCTCAAATAAAGAAGAGACAATTCATGTCCCAGATAGAATATCTTGCCTTTTGAATGCATCAGTGACAAGATGAGTCTGATCATTTATTTTGAGCAGGAAGACTTTTCCATGAGTTTACTGTTGATGGATGGGCTGCAGCAGAACAAGCACACATATTGAAGAAAACCAACCACAGCTAAGAAGTGATGTTCTCAATGGATTAGTAGATGCTGTGCATCACAATCCACATATTGACAGCAACAATGTGGGTCAGAGAGTAGTCCTTCCTGCTTCTTTTTCTGGAAGTACCTGCTTTATGTGCAGAACTGTCAGGATGCTCCAGCTATCAATAGGCAATTCAAAGGAGCTGGTCTCTTTTTGACAATGACTGCTAATCCAAAATGGCCTGAAGTGTTGAGAGAGTTGCTTCCAGGTCAGGTCTCTACAGACCAACCTGACTTGATCTCCAGGGTCTTCAACAAGAAAGTGGAAGAGTTGCAAAAAGATATCTTGGAGCAAAATGCTTTAGGTGTCTCAGTGGCCAGGGTATACACTGTTGAGTTCCAAAAGCATGGACTACCCCATATACATATGATCATATTTCTTCATGAGGACTCAAAGCTGAGAACTCCAGAGGCAGTGGACAGCCTAATTTCTGCAGAGCTACCTGATTCTGATACAGAACCTGAGCTCTATGAGTTGGTCAAGAAGTATATGATTCATGGTCCATGTGGAGACCAAAACCCATCTTCTGTCTGTATGAAGAACAAGCAGTGCATTTGCCACTTTCCAAAGGATTTCAAAGAGGGAACCACTCTTTCTGACAATGCATGTGCAAGCTATCAGTGTCATGATGATGACAAACAGCATATCGTCCACACCCATGACAATAAAGAAATTTTGATCAGTAACCAATGGGTGGTTCCTTATTGCAAATGGCTGCTCTGGAAATATTGTTGCCACATTAATTTAGAGTGTGTGCAGTCTATCAAGTCTATCAAGTACATTTATAAATATGTCAACAAGGGTCATGACCATGTGACTGCAGAGTTTGCAAATAATCACAATGAGGTCAAGACATATCTTGATGGCTGCTATATTTCTTCCTGTGAAGCTATGTGGCATATTTTTCAATTTCACATGCATAGTGAGAAGCCTGCTGTTGTATGCCTGGCAATACATCTAGAGGGACATCAGGGTGTGAGCTGGAATGCAGACAGAACAGATAATTTACAATCTATAGTGGACAGAGCCTCTACTCAAGGCACAACACTCACTGCATATTTTTAAGCCAACAGGGACTATCCTGAGCTGGCACAAGATTTGCTGTATCTGTTACATCCATGATCTTTCCTGACATCTTCTGACACTTTCCAACTCTGTGTTCTATACCCCTGCTATGCTTCCAACATTTTCCACCTGTTTTCATTCATTGCTAATCTCTGAACTATTGTTTTTATTATTTGATGCTCACAATACAATTACCATCTCTAAGTACACTTCCACTCAGTTATACTTCTGCTCTCATTTCTGCTACTTTTATTATGTGTCAAGGACTTTTATTATTCCTCATATCCATAGTATTGCTACTTCTGCTTTTATTATTACAATTAGTGATACTCATATTTAAGTAGCTCTGTTCTGTACTATAGTATGGAATTTGAATATCAACTAAGATCTTCTCTAGTCCTCTGACTAAGTTACTACTAGTCTTTTTGATTCACCTCTGACCTTCTGACCCCCTTCCAACTTTCCATCTAGTTGACTTACATTAACTAGTCTTATCTCACCCTTGACACTAGACTTGGACTCTAGTCATCAATATCTTTGCTCATCCCCAACACCCTCCTGGAAACTGGTAGCTATCTTCCAACATATGGACCACTTACTAAGTTAGAACCCACAAGAACTGGAATGGCACTGCACATAAGCTGAGGCCAACAGTTCTTACCTTTAGTGTTATAGTCAGAAATCCTTCTGATGTTACTTCCAACATTTTCTGACATAGCAATATTGTAGCCTACAACCTCTAGTTCCTATTTACCTTTGGGAACAAGATCTGACAGTATCATGAACTGCAACAAAAATTTGTATGGGATGCCAAACACAGAAAATGGAAGCCAAGACAGAGAGGGTTTGCTATTGGCAGAATGTTCTATGTGCCTCCATCTATTGGATAGCTATTTTACCTTAGATTGCTACTCACAGGCATAAAAGGTGCAAAATTATTTGCAGAGCTGGCAACAGTAAATGGAATTCACCACACCTCTTTCAAGTCAGCATGTGCTGCATGTGGTCTGTTAGAGGATGATCAGGAATGGGCTATATGTTTGGAGGAGGCTGCTCACATGAAGACAAGAAGCCAGCTACACTCTCTATTCTACACCATCTTGGCAGATGGTGCACCCCAAGATCCTGTTCTTCTATGGACAAACTTTCATGAACATATATGTGATGACCTGAAGCATGCACTAATAAGACATGGAATTCCCAATGCAACAGAAGAACAAGTTTATGATTATGGACTTTATCTTATAGAACAAAAGCTTTTATGGGTGAACAAGTCTTTATCTGCAATACCTGGAATGCCCACAACACATATGAACTGGGCACAGCTGTTTGGAAATTGATTTATTGAGGAGCAAAGGAATTATGATTCTCAAGAGCATGCAAACATTGCTGTTGATCATATACTAAGTCTTAACAATGAGCAGAAACAAATTTTTGATGAAATTTGTGCAGCTATGGAATACAAAACAGGCCAAAGCTTTTTCTTGAATGGAAGTGGAGGTTGTGGAAAAACATATGTGCACAACACTCTGTGCTATCATTTCTGGGGAAAATCCATGATAGTGCTCTGTGTAGCCTCTTCTGGAATTGCTGCTATTCTTATGATTGGGAGAAGAACTTCACACTATTTTTTTCACATACCACTGAATATTCATGAAACGTCTGTGTGAAATATCAAGAAAGGAACTCTTGAGGCTGAGCTGCTGTGTGAAACAGATGTGGTCCTCTGGGATGAGGCACTAATGCAGCACTGTCATGTGGTTGAAGTATTTGAGCATACTGCTCATGATATTAGAGGCTCTAATGCAACTTTTGGTGGACTGACAGTGGTATTTGGTGGAGACTTTCAGCAAATTCTACCTGTCATCCCAAGAGGATCTTGGGCACAAATTGTGGGTGCATCTCTGATCAGCTCTCAGCTCTGGAATTCTTTAAAGGTGCTTCATCTAAAAAGGAACATGCATCTGGAGCAAAACCCTGCAGATGCTGAATTTTCAAAATGGCAAATAGATGTGGGCCATGGACTCCATACAGATATTGAGGGAAATGTTCACCTTCCTCTGGAATTCAAATGCCCTCAGAACACTCTGAGCTCACTCATAGATGAAATTTATCCTAATGTCAATAGCAGAGAACCTCATCCAGAGAGTTATTTTGCTGAAAGAGCAATTCTATCAGCATGCAATGATGATGTGGATGATCTCAATAGAAAAGTCCTGCATTAGTTTTGTGGAGAAGAACAGCAATTCCTAAGTGCTGATTCAATATCACAAGAAGGGATTGAAGGAGCTGAAATAATGTATTCAACAGAGTATCTGAACTCTATAAATGTGCCTGGATTACCTCTTCACAAACTCTGTCTGAAGGTGGGATGTCCTGTGATGATGATGCATAACTTGAATCCAGAGGAGGGAGTTTGTAATGGAACTAGGGGAATTGTAACCCAGATAGGCAGAAGAGTGATTGAAATATGACTTATTGCAGGGGACAAACCTGGACACTTGTTTTTCATTCCTTGGATCAAACTGATACCTTCAAATACAGACATTCCATTCCCACTGATTTGATGGCAATTCCCTCTTTGATTGGGGTTTTCAATGAGCATTAACAGGGCTCAGGGACAATCTCTTAAGTACACAGGGTTGGACTTCCATTCTGCTGTTTTTACTCATGGGCAATTTTATGTGGCTATCTCATGAGCAACATCTGTACATAGAATCAAGGCAATCTGTGATACCTCATCACCTGAATTTATAACAAAAAACATTGTGTATCAAGAAGTATTTAATAAAGAGATGTAATAGTTGTTGTTGTTGTTGTAGTAGTAGTATTAGAACTATGATTTGAACAAACTCAAACCTCTTAGCCTCAGTCTAGAGGCTCATTAAACCTAAGCTTCTCCTAGAAAGAGACTTAGCAACTTGACAGCTTTACTTAGTCATAGGAAGCATGTCTTATATCAAACTCAGAACCCAGAACCAACAAACTTTGTCTTGAACCTATAACAAAGGCTTAACTGTCATAACAGAAATGGCTGCTGATACTGGGATTAAGCCAGGAGTTTGAGGGTGGAGCCCCCAAGAGGATTTGGGGATGGCAGCCCCCAACAAGCTGAAATGCAAGCACCTAAGGAGTGATGCAAGTGCATGAGCATGAGCATCACTCTGTAGGTGCAGCATTGAAGCTTGTTCAAAGTTGTCAAGTCTTGGCTTGACTTTGGAGAAATTATCTAAGCACTCCCCCAGACTAGTTTGGAGTCTGCAATTGACCTATATTACTCTCTCTCAACCATCTTTACATGACCACCCACAATACATTGCGCTACAGCCTCTACCCACTGAAACATAACTGCCCTCAGCCATGTTGACCACTGGAGCCACGTACATACATTGGTTGCCATGATCTATTATATTCCAAACCAATGCATATACGTCGAATATACGTTTGACAAGATTACCAGCGCTATGCTATTCAGACAGCCCATTCCGATATTTCCACTTGAGCCAGATGAGAACTATGTCTGGGTAAAGGCAGAGTGCATCAGGGATGTACACAAGATGGATCATATCGCAGGGTTTGTTGCTGCCTTCATGAGGCGAGAACTCCCCAGTCAAGCAATGAAGTGCTTCCCAATTATGGTCCAGGAGGTAGACACAAGTGGAAAGGAATATCCTTGTTCAGGAGTTCTTTCGAGTTTCCATACAAAATCAATCATAGAGAATACTTGGAAACAAAGTTGGACCTTCCGGCACACCCCTCATCAACGAATATGGTCTTCCCCTACTCGAGAATGAGTCAGAGGAAACCGAAGAGTAGTCCAGTGCTTTTAGGAATGCTCCACTCCAATTTGCCAGGACAAAAGCTCAGATTATATCATTCAACGCCATCTCTCTGACCTGGGAGTTCAATCTTATTCCTTGGAAGTCTTGAAGAGCTGGCGGGATTTTCTGATTGGAATTAGTTACGCTATGTGGCTTAATATCAGCCTATTTTCTTTACCATAATCATAAATATGAAACTCTTTTGTGGAATATTTCCCAAATGTATCCTGCTACAGTTACATCTCTCTCGTGTAGAATTTCAAAGAAAACTTCGCCTACGAAGTATGACTACTTGGTTAAAACATATATTAGGATTAAAGAATAAACTTACTCTTAAATACCGGCCTTTATATTGGAGGAACGGAATAATCAAGAGGAAAAGTCCGGCAACAATTCTACAAAACCGTTCCAATTTAATGATTAGAAAGGTCTTCCATGCTCTATTTTGAAACGAGGTGATACCCACGCCGCTTCAACTCCAAGAGTTTGAAGTGCACCATGTCGAGTAGCCCAAGTAACTTGATAGTACGAAACACTGAAGCCTATCAACGACGTTAACAATTTACGAGGGAGACAAACACTATGAGTGGAAAAAAAATTCAACCTCCAAGACTCTTGACGAGGTTCAGCAAAGCGCTGACTTCACCCTGAAAAATCTTAATTAGCTCGTAGTAACTAGTATAGTACCTTGATACCAACCTGTTGTCTCGGAAAGCAATCACTGCAATAGGCATCTACGCGGATAAAGCGTTGTCAGCGGAACTTCCTACTAAAGAAGTGAAAAACACTGACAGACAGGAACAGTTGTCACCAAGAAAGCTATCTGTGCAATAGCCCAGCCAACAATGATGACTGCCTTATTCAGATGATTCTGTAGAGCCGCACCAAGGACCACAAATCCTATAATGTAAAGAAGAACGCCGAGGTAACATGTCCTAGTAGTAGTAAATTAGAGACTTAAAATCAGTCAGAACGACGATCCAAATAGGATTTTGTTACCATAGACGAGCTTCCGCCTCAAAGACCCCATCATTTCGTCTAATTTTCAGATTCATCACCCAGTCATTGAGGTAACGTCCTATAAATTCCCCTATGAATACCGCAATCTAGAGCTCACTAAGTTTGACATATGTAAAGCACCGGGAAGGATCGTAACTCACAACTGGAGTTGCATAGATCCCTGAAACGACAGTGGGACTTAGACCGAAACCTACTGGAGGCGGACTTTGTAGAAGAATCGTGTT
>JASFDD010000345.1:0-21497 GCA_036937055.1 Nidula microcarpa | reverse complement strand
ACTCAGGGGTAACTAGCATCCGTAAAGAAGCACTGGGCACCGGGGTCTGAGCCTGTGATATGAACGGAAGACTTCCACTGACGGTAAGAGTGGCGATCGGGATAACACTCCCAGAAAGGTTCAAGATGTGTGTTGATCCTCCGGTATGAGGGGAAATGAGATCCACGCAGGTGCCAGTTTGTTAGATCCAATTTGACATGGCACATATACCACTTCAGACGTTTCTCCTTCCACTTCAGACTGCATATAACGCAATACAGAGGCGTCATTTATGAACTTTCCTACCGCTATACACAATGAGCTACGACAATATGATATTAATTCACCGGTGACTGTTTGTGTAGCAGTGGACGACCATGGAAACCCAGTGAAATGCACTTCCTCGCGGTAGATGGTAGCTCCATCCTGACCTATGGCTACTGGGGAGATGATAGGAGGTAACATGGACACCAATGGCGGTGGAGTCAATGTAGAAGGAGGATAGGCAGTGACTCTGGCTATATCATAAAGCGTTACCGTTTGTTTAGCATCTAGCGAAGTTAAGGAATATTCAGTTTATTCCACATAGATATCTGTACTAACGCGCATGCATAACCAGATGCGAAGGCGCTTATGAAAGCATATAGCAGCAGTGACATTGAAGGCATGATGGCTGGTAGATGGTATCCAACTCGGCATTTCTCCTTTATACCGATCACGAGCGCAGTTGGAGTCAGGTTGGAGTATGCTGGGAGGCGAAGTTGGGAGGACTGGGGCCTAGGAATAGGTCCATCGAGCACGGATTTCTCTCTTCGATAGGCTGCCCCTCTTCTATCATTAGATTTGACTTTACTTGGTGGCAGGTGTTTACCGAGAAGCCGAACTTTGAAGGCAATGTTTAATTCAAGATCCAGTTCCGGGGAAACTGCTTGTATCGACCTTCGGAGGTATTGCCTGGTGTCATCAACAACGAACCACTTCTCGGCTCTCTGGTTCCTCCTGAAGAACATAGAACAAAAGGAAAACGAAGGTACTCATGATAAGTGCCGAGGATGAGAAGTTCGAAAGCGTCAATGATATCGCTCGCGAGAGGGTAAAATGTGCTTTGAGGTGAAGCATCGTAATCCATTCTTCTAATAAAGCTCCCACACGTTTTGGGTATGATTATTAGATTGTCCACAACCATGTCGCATTACGGTTCGAACTCGACACCGGATCGTCCTTGCAGCCTTAGCAGACGTGCATCAACCCATAGCTACATTCATAACTGCACAAGGTCCCAGTCCGAAGAGAATTGCCTTCAGTTGTGTACTCTTGAAGATCAACTCTTGAGACCGCGAGACTCGGATGGGCGAGATATTGACATCGTAGTATGAGAAGCAACTGATCACTTCAAGTGAGAATGTGGCTATGTGCAGCGCGAAGGGGAGTTGTGGGCGGTGGTAAGTGGCCAGTAGAGCAACTAACCTCTTTATTGACCATAAAAACGCACGTAGCCGGGGAGGGGAAAGCTATGCCAAGGGAAAGGATGAAATGATCCGTCTCATCGGCGGTTTGTGTTTCGCATTCACTGGTTTTGATCCGAGAAGACCTTGGCGTCTGCTTTCCAGTCTTAGCTCTAAAGTCCCCAACAGCGTTGTTCTGCGTACTGGATGCGTATAAGTCATCTTTCCGCACCTCCAGGAACCACAAGTCGAAGAAAAATGCGCTCAAATTTCGGCATTCCCATTCGGTGAGCACGGAGAGGAGAGGCTCATAAAAATATTTTCGGATGATAACCATGATGATCAAGAAGTATGATACTGTAGACGCTTGATGATATAACTTATATAAGTCCTCGGCGCTTGATATTAAAAATAGATCCATCATTGAGCAAGGCTGTGCTGGTGCCAAGTTTTGGCAGGTCCTGCTGTGTCGTCGAGATGGAGAGAGATGGAATCAATGTTGAATCAAAAGGCCACGTCCGAACGCCGTCAACTTCAAGCAGCACTAGTCCAAGTGGAAACTCTAATTGCGATCTTCCCGGCAGTCGTCAAAGCCAAGCCCAGCAGAACATACATATACTCGGTACATCAGCGTAGATTTCGCCTGCGCTGCTTGCCCAGAACTACTCTGCCACCATGCCTTCTTCTCCCGTCCTCCCTTACCATGCCCAAGATGTAGAGAAGCCCAAGGCCAATGGCACCGAAAAGGGTCTTCAGATCCAAGTCCCCAGCTCGCACCCACGATTGGCAGACTCCCGTACACCGCTGTCGCCTCCACGGACTGGCGTTTCCGCTCGCACTGGAGTATCTGCGAGGTCCAACGCCACGGTGATGTTGAACACAATCATTTCACAGCTGGGTGATCAGCACAATGTTTTCGACGACGAGGACCCGGAGGAGGCACAGAAATCTGCTGTAGGCGGCAAGACATGGATGCAAAAGGTGCGTTGAGCGCCCTTGGCGCTGAACGGGAATGCCGGAACTGACGCCAGCTAAATTAGTTCAACCACCACCGCGCGCATCTGCGACATGTTCTGCATATCCCTCCCTTCCACTACACGATCATTGGTCTCGTCATGTTCGATCTAATCGTTGTCTTCATCGACCTCGTCCTTTCCCTCCTGAACCTCTCCTGCTTCACCGACGCTGAGAAGGAGGAGTTCGCAGCGGCTGGGCTTGAAGGCATCCAAGAGCCCGCTTCCTGTCTCCTGCACGAATCCGAAGCCCTCGTAGGCGGAGAATGGTTCCTCTGGGCACTATCCGTCTTCCTCCTTTCCATCTTCGTGCTCGAAATCTTAGCGTCCCTTATCGCCTTCGGCCCCCGGCGCTTCCTCAAGCCCCTCTACGCCATCGACGCCCTCGTTGTCTTCGCATCCTTCATCATGGAGATCTACTTCAAGTTTGCAGGCAACTCCGGAGCGGGCTCGTCAGCGGCGGCGCTGGTCGTCCTTCGTCTGTGGAAGATCATCCGCGCCATCCACGCCATTGCACATTCCATCGAATTGAAGAACCAGTCGATTATTCATGAGGTCCAAGAGGCGAAGCAGAAGGTCGAGGAAGAGCACGAGGAGACCACAGCACTGCTCAGGCGGGATGAGATCATGATCCAGTTCCTTCGCTTACGCCTCCCCGGCGTGACAGACCAAGAGCTTGAGCAACACGTTACGCGGGAGATTCAGGAGGAAAACGCCTTGCTGGCGAAGGCGGAGGCAGAGGCGGAGGGCAGAGATTCCGAGGACGAAAAGAAATGAACTGACATGGTTCATGATGATACAAGTATATCCACGAAAATCACGATTCGCTCTGAGACTTCATAATGTTATGTACATAGAGATGCGCTGTACGACTAATTTATTCTCTTCCTGTATATTATCATCAATGGGCACTTGGCCACACAGAAAGTTGGCCAGCCACTGATGTTACACTAGTGTTGCTACGGCGCGGGCCAAAGGCCGTGAACCGCCCGATCTGAGCCATAAATCCACCAAGCCGAGCTGCATCAACGGCTTTTAAGTAGCTTCTGAGGGCTCGGCTCTATCCTGAAACCGGCTTTGCGGCAGCTCAAGCCGGCTAAGCCGCGGCTCGATGCCATATTAGGACATGCAAATATAATAGCACTTCCTTTTGACTGTGCTTGCACATTTATCGCTGAAATATGCTCCAATGTTAAGGCGGAGATGTTCAGTAGCTCCTCCTGCATTTTTTAATTACAAAAGTGCTTAATTGTGAAGGTGATCATCGGTGGCTGTGCTACTATTCCGTGAAGTTAGCTCTTGTTTCGAGGCAACCGACAATAATTAACATCCTCGTCAGCTATGAACTTGCAGATGAGAATTTTGCTGTACATTCGGCTCTTAAAGAATAATCTCGACAGACATGTGCTAATATCATGACAATATCATTTAATTTACTGGGTAACAGCTCAATTTCATAGGAAAGGACACAAAATAAAGCCAAAATTCAGATGATATGGAATTTTTTGAAGATTTAAATATTTCTGTGGATATTTCATCTATAATATTTGATAAAATAGCATTCATAGGCATCATTAGAAGTTATTTTTCATATCTTAAAACTCAATATCTTATTGCATTTCTATATATAAGTTTGAGCTGCAGCTTAGCTAGATCAGAAGCTGCATTGAGCTGAGTTGTGTCTATTGCAATGGCTGGCTACAGCTCTTTAGCCTCAAAATTGTTAAAGCTGACAAAATCCAAGCTGAAATGATCCAAGCTGTGCCATGGCAACACTACAAATTACATTTCAACAGGTCATTATAGCCCTTTTATTTATAGATTGACAGAGCACTTTGGTCTGTTTCCCTGTTTGCAATTTAAACTATGCCTGGCATAGACTGCTGAGCATGAAATGAGTTCAGTTTTAATCCTACTATTTCTTGTTCATTTTCTGTCATTCAAACAGCAGAGAGTGCTTTATTGATCTAAGCTAAGGTGACCTACCAAGAATCTTAGTGATTGGCAACCCACTGGTTGCTGAGATATCAAAAATTTGACCAAGTTGTGGTCTTCATGCCCACCAACAAAATCCACACAGTGACAGAGAATATACTACAGTTGTCACTGGATGGATTAAAAGCTTAGCTTATGCATTACAAGAAAGACTGTCTAATGATACTAGCAGGCTCTTTAAAAAGACAGAGTTGTTTAAAGACCAGACAAAAGGGGAAAAGGACAATGCTCTAAGTCTCAAGCTTGATGGCTTTTCCAAAGTGCTGAAAATATATCCTTATGATGTAAATAAGCACCATGTGAAAAATCTTCAAGCAATTTCAGATCAAGCCATACTGCCAGTCATTACAATTTGTCCTCAAGCTATTGAATGTGAAATTTATTCTTGGTCTGGTCACTCATTTATGAAGTCCACTAGAAATTGTGATGTCCCATGTGTTACACTCATCAAAGGAACAAAACACTATAAGAATGTGCATACCCTCAGTGGCTAATGTTCCAAATGCTGGACTTTATACTATGCAGATCATGAAAGTGCCAGGAATCCTGCCAATGTGATAGATTCTACATCATTTCAGCAAAGTATCTAAAGTGAGCCATGGTGTCTGGGTTGACAGAATATTTTCAAAAGCAGTTGTCAATGGCTTTTATAGCTTCCATGCTTCTGCATCTGCCTTTGTTGAGTTCTGGAATGATAGCTTTTTGACAAATGAACACAGTGTTAGAGATGTATTCTGGTAGCAGATATGGCATGCTTTTATATAAAACAATTGGACAGATTGCTGAAGGACCAAATATCACATTGGAACTGCCTGATCATCTTTCTATCAATAGAGAGATTGCAATGATCACACTGGGTGATAATTGTGATGTGATTTGGAGCTGATTTTTGGGGCCATTGTGGAGCCATTGAATTTGCAATGAGCCCTCAACAAAATTATCAACAAAGATTTATGTTTCCATTGGAGCCAGGTAGTCTGACTCTTGGCAGGATGGACATGGTAATGGTGGTGGATTGGATATGAGAAATGGTACAGACAGCACATACATGTGCATTACATCACATGACTGCTTGCCATAGCCTTGGCTATACTATGTCCTTAATACTCACCTGGATTTCTTGATTTTCACCAAGTGATACATTGGGACTGTTATTTTCCACTCATAAAATTTCAAGTTTCTATGTCCATTTCTTGGTTCAGAATTCAAGAAACAAAAGTGCATTCCAAATATCACCTGGTATGTTAATCACAACATCATTTTCACCTGAGGTGTTAATTTCAATCTCTCTAATGATGTCACAAGGCATGGATTTGGGAAATTGGGAGAATATGGTATTATTTGAAGTGCAGAAAATCATTTCTGCAATGAATGCACATACAAATATAAGAGAACTGTAGATCTTATTATGCCTGATGATCCAGCTGCTATACTAGGTATTGATGGGAATTATGCTGTTCCTGCAATGACTGGTGAAAGTGCAGACTTAGCTGTATGTGACACTATTCAAGCTAGGGTTAATGCTCAAAATGAAATGGATGTTGATCACAACTCTGAAGAAAGTTCAGAAAACAGATCAGTACTTGAATCTCCAGTAAAAACAGTTGTATTGGATGGAATTGTGATAGGACCAATGGTAAGTCAATATTGTATATAATTCACTTGTCACCCAGATAATTAAATATTTTTGAAAGGACTGTGTCTTTGAGGGTTTCACTCAGGATCTTGAAAATCTGCATCATGGTGCTTTCTGTGCTCAACATGAGCTCATGAAATATGGCTTATGCCATGTAAAGAACTGTAACAACCCAAAGTTAGATAATTCACAAGCCTGTCATCAAAATCAAGATAGTTGGTACTCTCACCTGTCAACTATGGTCAAAAGTCATTACTTGGAATTTGGAAGCTTCTTAGATGCTTAGAAGATAACTTTATGGCATACATCAATAGGTTTAGTTCCATGAAGAAGTTCAGGCACCAAATCAGCAGCAAAACAATTATTTTGTTGCACCTCACTTCTACTGTGTGGAAACAATCTGTGCCCCTTGTGGAGTTGTTATTGCATGGACAAAGCTTGAAAAATCAGAGTCACCAACAAATATACTGAATTTCTTGGAATCTGTCTATCTAACTGCAGAGCTATGTCCAAATTATATTTGCATTGACAAAGCAAACATACTTCTGCACACTGCAGTTAATAATGAGGTCTGGGAAACTTGGAAACAAAAAACCAAATTTAAAGTTGACTCTTATCATTACTGTTACAATTCTTTACTTTGTGACTCGTACCTGCTATGCGACTTTCTTTTCTTTAAATAGACGATTATCACATGAACAGTTATATTTAGACTAGCCAACAAGAACAATAGCTATACTTAGTATAATGTGCACAGACCATCATATTTTACTATAAGTAGACCTTTGTACTTCGGTCCTGTCCCTTAGCTTGACCTAGGCAAATATACAGCCTTGTGACATCCTCACTCCCATCCCTTGAAACCTTGACAAACTCAAACCTCTTAGACTCTGTCGAGAGGCTCACCAAACCTAAGCTTCACTTAGACAGTGACTTAGCAACTCGACAACTGTCCTATACTCTAGGAAGTGTGTCTTACACTGATCACCAATATAACACATGGTTTCACCACTATTGTACAGAACACCAGACCATTGAACTAGACCTTGAACTTATTACTTGGCTCCATTGCCATAACAATTACATCAATCACCAGGCAACTGACTATCTTTATTATAAGTCATGTAATCCAGCACCATTGAATGAACCAGCACCTAACCTTGTAATAGTTAAATATGACACTCAAGGAGTTCCACACTACAAATAGGCATTTAATGCCCAGGTTAGAGATTCCTATATATCTTATAACACAGTCACTTATTTATTTGTCAGGCATGTAAGAAAGTGAATGTATGGCTTGGAGGCTTTCAGTCTATTTTCAACAAAATGACTATTACAAACTTCAACTGGTCTATGTATGCATTTCTATTTTTACACACACAAAGAATTATCAGGACACAGGAGAAGAAGAAGGCAAAGAAGGATAGGCAAAGAGCAGTGCAGGAGGAGGACTCAGATGAGGTAGGTATTGACATTGAAAGAGAAGTGTGAAGTAAAGATACCACTGGCAAGCATATGTTAATTCTGCATAAACTCTATGTATAGTATATGTACAGGAACTGATTTTAGCACTTCAAATGTTTATGGTACTTAGTGCAATGTCTAGGTACAGGGTGGGGGAGGAAGAAGGGAGGAAAATGCACACAAATGCATGTGGAACAGGCTTGAAAAAATGAGGTTACCTTGAGGCAACATTTAAAATGACATAATAAGATTTGAAAAATCAATCAGATATGAAACTTGATACATGCTAGCCAATTTGCACTGCCTTTATGCATTCTACACTGCTTGGTCATAGTATTAAATCTTCTGACCATCAACTATATCTAACATAAATTGATCACAAAGTTGATTAATGGGAGTTGTAAAATACTATTTTCCTACAGTGTTTATGACACAAAGTATTTCATTACAAGTGAGAAAAGGTGGAGAATAAATTAGATCTATAGATGGCTAAGTGTCAGTTAAGTACTGTACTCTGGTAACTAATGAGTCACTCCAACAAATGAATCAACCAAATTTTCCTCTCAATGTATCTACTTGAAATTTGGGGTTCAGGTAGCATCTATATCTTATACATATGTACTAAATTTTGTCTTTGTTGCTATTGCAAATATCCAAGAATTTAGTGGTGAAATGAATACATGGCGAAGAAAGTGTCGGTTGGAGCATATTTCGGAGCTGACTAGTTTCCCGCCAGTTGCCTGTTCTGTTCGGAATATATTCATTGCGACCTCATCTCCTCCAGTAAGTCTAAATTTTATATCAATAAACATGGAATGTCATCCCCTATATAATGAACTTGATTGTGTAGCTGTGCAATAAATACAAAGTTTACAGCGACAAATTACTTCTTAATTGATTCGTTTCCTCTTAGGGCACCGTAGTAATGCGTGATGGAGAATGACGTGAGAGATGTTTGGCCGGAAAGTTACCGAACACGCCCTCTTGGTAGCATCCCAGGATGTTACACAGTTGTACGGGCACGAATTTAGCAAGTGGAGGGATCGATCCCTCCGCTATCGAACGTGCTCTAAGTATTTTTTTAGTAGACTAACCAAAGAATCCCAAAAGAGAAACGCGATGGTCCGGTGTGCATCGTGAAACGTTCGCTCACGAACGAACGCCCGTTATTCCAACACATGGGATGGCAACTGAAGTCTGAAAGTTTGAACATCGTTTCTTCTGCATCACATGGACCATCGCATGCACTCTTGCCCCGTGTGATCTTTTACCACATATTGAGCAAAGACTACTTGCGTCGGCATCTCGGATCTAAATAAATTCTTCCCTACGTTTCTTCTGAATGCTGTCAAACGACCTGCGTTTTCCATCAAGAACTTATTTCAATCCTATTCGCACCACTTATAAAGGCATTGGAGACTTGAGGAAGATTTCTAATACGTTGCATTCACCATGCGAGGTTCTTCTCTGGCTTCGCGAGTGGCCATCTCCCTTTTTGCTGTGTGGTCCTTGTCCTGCATTGAGCTTGCGCATTCGTCGCCAGCTTCTACCATGGCTACTGTTGCCTCAACCTCAGTCACGCTCGATGGGGTGAGCTATGTCAATAAGGTACATTCTTATGCCTCCCCCTCTGGAAGATATTATTTTATGGGATCTGATTACATTTCAAGGGTCTTGTGGCCTTTGGGCTTATACCTTCGAATTTCCGGGAATCTACAGGCGATACTCTAGGTGGTATAGGAAGCGCCATTGCATTGAAACGTGGGTCATGGACGATCAGTGCTAGTGGAACCTTCTCTGGCACTCTTATCGTACATCCGGATCGTGGATTCAACGTGTGAGTCCCAGCATTCAATCAGCACACAATAATACCCATTTGAAAAGACAGCGACGGAACAGTCGATTATCAATCACGCCAACACGAAATTGACTTCGTACTTTCCCCGTATAGCGGTACAGCGAATCTCAACTTCACTGCCGCGCAAAAGACACTCTCCCTTACATACAAGAACACCACATTACAGACTGAAAGGAATAACGTGAAAACTAGTGGACTTGAACCGGGAATAGTCCGACCAGCACAGAGCGGTTTTCCTACTGTCCCGACTGCAGATCCTCAGATGCCTGTTGTGTCGAGTTCAGAACCGCATCTCACTGTCGACGTTGAAGGGCTAGTGGCTAATGCAGATGGAACGTGCGTATTTGCATATCAGATGCTAATGCCAATTAATGCAATTATTCTTATATTTGTGTAGGTTCTGGATTAGTGACGAATATGGGCCATATATATATCGATTTTCATCTGACGGGCATCTTATCCAAACTATTCAGCCACCTGATGCTATTTTACCTCGGGATAAGTCTGGGGCACTGCAATTTACAGATGATGATCCAAAGACTGGAAGGGCTGGTAATAAGGGTAATTACTAGTGGCACACCTCTTTGCTCTCTTTCAGGGTACTGATTTAGCATGAAAGGATTTGAGGGACTCACGCTCGACACTGCCACTGGGACACTCTTCGCGATGCTCCAGTCAGCAACAATTCAAGATGGAGGCGACGATAAATCTACCTCTAGGTACACGCGTCTACTCGCGTACAACGTCTCTAATCCTGCAGTACAAGTGAATTTCATAGGAGAATGGATTGTACCTCTGCCCCT
This sequence comes from Nidula microcarpa, assembly GCA_036937055.1. Classification (NCBI taxonomy): domain Eukaryota; kingdom Fungi; phylum Basidiomycota; class Agaricomycetes; order Agaricales; family Nidulariaceae; genus Nidula; species Nidula microcarpa. The sequence goes on along the minus strand of JASFDD010000345.1, from coordinate 11,304 downwards.
AAGCTCCAGCAGCAATACTGAAGCAAGCAGCGAGATCCACTTCATTGGTCCCAACATATTTCTTTCTCTTTCGAGGGACTCTGATGGTCGAGGTGGAGACGATAATAAGTCAGGATACAAGTATGTTTATTTTACTGCTGATCCTTCAATCAATCTCATTGACATTGTATTTTTCTCAGACACGCAGATCTTTTTTCCATCGCAAAAGCCACCGACATTCACGGCAGCAAGTTTGACGATCCGGCCAACCCCGTTGCAAGCGGGGGTAAATTAGATAAAAGTGTCACGCCTGCGACATATGTCCCGTTCGTAGATTTCTTAGATGCTACTCAATTGGCACGATTTGGTCTACACAATGGTACATCCATCCTTTTCAACTTCCCCTTTTTACGCTACTTATCCGCTACAAGGATCGCCCAACGATCAAACACTTATTGATGCTAAATGGGAATCGTTGACATTAGCTCCCGTAAACGATCCTGCCTTTCCAGATGATTATTTCTTGTTCACTGCTGTGAGTCCCTCATGTTGTGTTAGTGAATATATCATTGACTTTTGGTTTTGCATATCAGTCAGACAATGATTTCATTAGTACGGACGGAGTATCTGTCGGAGTACCTTTTAATGCTGGTCTGGACGTTGATAACCAGTTTTTAGTATTCAGAGTGACATTGCCCGGTGTGCAGAAAGCGGACCTTTAGCCACGACTATCGCTTTGCTTCGTATCTTACCGTTACTCTCAATTACCAAGATATGAAACGACATGGACATTGTATCATTGCTACTTCTCAACTTGCCAAGACGTTTTCAAATTGAGTTCAGCGACGAATGAGCATCCCCAGTTTCAAGGTTCAAATAATTTGTACTCGTAATGTCATAAGTCGTAGTCGGAATTCTGAAAATTAAAAGGGGTACCTATACATTAAAAGAGACACTTAACATTGCATGCGACTTTCCTACTAGCTATGCTAATGCTATCGGCATCAATAAAAAAGAATAATTGAAGAGTAGGTGCAGGCTGGAATTACCAGTTATGAGAGCAATAAGCTATCAACCCAACGGAATTAGGACTACAACCTCAAAGGAACGAGCAGCCCATGGCTAAGGAACGGGTTGAAAGACTTGTTTTGTGGAAAAGATTCAGAAAATACTCTTTAATAGTCAATAGTTCACAAATGGAGCATGAATGATCATCCTTTCATAATTTCAACAGGCACTGTCGAGGTAATTACTTCTTATACATCTATCATAATTTTGTCGACCTGTCATGTCACTTTCCAAAAATGTAACTTAAGGATATATTGCCGCCATATTTACAGGATTGTTACCATATGTAACGCTTGGAACTAGTTCCTGCGTGAAAGACTCTATTTGTGCTCCATTTTTTCATGAAATTGCCCCAAGACACCTTCCTAGGCATCAGGATTTACTTCTGCATTAACAAATTCTTCTTTAAACAATATTGAGCAGGCAAGGAGATGATGATCTCTGAAGAGAAGTTGAATATTGGGCTCGGTGGACCGTGTCTCGGGCATAGCGTCTTGTTATTAGCAGTTGGTTTGTTAAAAGGAAATACTGAAAGACAATGATTCATATACCAAATAATTTCCAAGAGAATATATATTTGACCTTCCGAAAACTAGTTTTGTAATTTACATACTCTGAAAAGACAGTTTAAATGAACTCGAAAATGCTGTTTTGTAAAACTCACATTGAGCTGTAGCTCTTTGCATCTTACAAATATATGGTCCATGATCGCAGAGACCTTGACAGAAGCCTAGCAAAAAGTTGTGTTAATATACAGCCATGAACATTAAAAGGATTTTAACTTACTGCTGCTGCAACAGCCTTGCCCTTGAATATGGTAAGCATACCCATTCCATTATTTCTAATGGCTGGCATGATGTCAACAGAGTAGAAATGAGGGGGGAAAATTAGAATCAGAAGGAGATTATCGACATACTCTTTTTAAAGAGATGCAATAGTGCCAGGCCAGGTGATGTCCAATGAGACTTTGACTTAACGCACAAGTTCGAAGTGAGGCTCTGAGGCACAACCATCACCACTGTCATCAATGCTTATATGGCGTCCTCCTGCTTTAATGTTTATCACTTTGATTTCTGACTACTCAGACTCACATAGCCCTTACCACCGATCTGACCATCCCTATCTCCGGCTTACCATAAGAGCAATAATATGAACCATTGGAATTTGAGGGTTCTTTCGCTGTTTCTGCCCAAGCTGTCGTGTCTACTTGCGTACAAACCAGTCAGATTCCCTCGTCAATTTGGAGCACGCCACACCTGGAGCCTGAACAAGATCATCCATAGATGATTCCAGGTTCAATGCTATAAGAACTATATTCTGAATTACCCAAGATGACTCGCTGATACAATGTCATTGAAATGAACGCCAACGTACTCTATATGTTCCAATAGAAAACGCGGTAGAATCTCCATATTTAAAGGCTGTAACCTGTCACGTCAACGAAGTTTATGCATCGAATTAATAATGGACTGCAGTTCATGCTATTCCTAACGCATCGCAAAAGGTGCGCCTCCTCACTTAACAAGAGCATAATTGACTATAGAAGCATCGTGACTCTAACTGCATTTCAGCACATGAGTCCATAATCAATGGACATTAAATGAGCCGACATACTTCCATATGGTCCGTATCGCTGAATGCGCGAATACCACCAGAATTCTTTATCGATGGCATCCGAAGGTTTCAATGCCGATGATGGCACTGGCTTCAAGGACCAAGCTTGCGCACGTATATTACCAATACCAGGAGCACCTGTTCCTATGCATGCCTACCCAGCCCGACCTTTCGTAATCAGTCATATGCACAGAGGTTCATCCAGGATCCATAAGGTCCATCTGTCAATTTCATGTCAACTGGGGCGGCTGCGTTTTCATTATTTAGTATTTATCGCATGATCCCCATTACCTACATACATGGCTTGTCAAGATAAATCTGTTCAATGGGAAGTACATTGCGAGTTCATGTTCAGTGGCAATGGGATGGTAATCAAGATATGAAGTAGATTCCAAGCGATGCGATAAAAACTAACACTCACTTCCTGGCGAAAAATCTGCGAAATATAATGGGAACCAAGTCCGACAAATTGTAGTCTTTTCCGTGACGATACTAGTTTTTGAGATCTAGTTCTTGACACCGTTTTTGAAGCAGAACTCCATTACGCTGAAATATCTCAAAAAACGTGGCTAACCGAGAAGATAACGAGATTATCAACAATTATCGGCAACTTGGGCGAATGCTTATCATTTGTTATTCGATTACCAGCCACTTACATATTTGCATCCAGCAGGCATTGACAGCGAATATACTACCTAACGGATCGACATATCCCAAATGGTTTTGCATGAGCTGGGATCGTTATCTATATACATGTCGTCAGTGGGAGGGAGAATCGAGAGTTTCGAAAAGCAGGCACCTACCGAAACTATGACCACGATCACAAGAACACCGCCCTATTTTCCAGATGTCCTCTGACAAGGGACAATGGCTCCAGTCATCATGCTGATATCCAATTTCTTCGAAGAAATGAATTTCATTCTGGCGAAGTAGAAGAGATGCCGCAATGCTATGAACAGGTGCATCGCCCCAGCGCTTGGGAAGGAAGACTTGCGATTAGAAGGTTCTTGTTATATAAAATGGTATGGTGTAATACCTCGTAATAAAATCCCCCTGTTGAATCGAGGTACTCGAAAAACGTGGTGTAGGCTGGCCCACGCCAGAAATTCATGTCGGCGATTTCGAAATTACTCCAGACTTTTAGAGAGGCAGATGAATGACGGTAATAATAGCATCAACTGAACATAAGAGCATGAACAATGAAGAAAGCACACTCACAATGACACAAATTGTACGTGAATCCCGCGTTATGTGAGAGAAAATTTATAGAATTATTAGCAGAAATAAGTTCTGGATAGGTTTTCATGAACTCTATCACGATAATATTGAGCACATAGCAATGTCAATCATTTAAAATTAAAAACCTTTGACATGACTCCACAGAGTGGGAATGCTGGCAGAAATTTCGTAAGTTGCGATAGTGAACGCTATGAAAGACGAAAATTAGGGACTAAGGTAAAACGAAGAAAAATGACTATTGGACTACAGTAGGTTTTGTGGTTATCTTCCATGAAAAGGAAAGGATCAAACTCGATGTCGCAATGAAAGTGTACGTTAGGTCTGTTGGATAGAATGATTCACCGTATGAGCAAAAGAATGATAGGATGAGGCGCACTCTATTCGCCAATACCAACGAAACTTCTGCAGAAGCACATGCCGGAAGAAGAACTAAGGAATAAAAATATCAGCAATTTATAAGCCATATTAAAGGAAAGTAGAATTAACCCCAGAGTTAAATCGACACATATTGCGATATCTGAAAGGTTCCAAATGAGATATGAGTCAGTCGTTCATGGATGAGGATACGGACGCGATAGAGTCTAAGAGAGAGGGCACGGAAGCTCGTCAGATTAAATCATCATATAAAAGTATCAACTTTACCTCCATACTTGACGCGATTTCGTACCATCTTAATCCTTGCCGCTTTCGCCTTCTCTTCGTCTATCCAATCGGGCTGGTACCAATGCTCTGGTGGTACTACTCCAAACTCCACAACAGCCTCCGTCAGGTTGGAGATTTGACTAAGTATATCGATTATTCACGGTTTTAAGATCACGCTCAGTCCCAAGACAAAAAGTAGCTCGCCTTTTGAAAACGTCCGTGAACGGCTCCTCGTTCAAGAACACGTAAGGGTACTTGAAGCGCTGGTTGAATCGCGCTTCCAGCTCACGTATGCTTTGGGCTGCACCTGGTAAATCTGCGTTACGGGCAAGCATGACAATGCATGCATCTGCTCTCCGACTGGAGGAGTTTGAGTGAACGACTGCGGAACTAGGGGAAACGGCGACAACATCCAGATGAGCTGGCCGTTGCACCTCCTCCTTTTGGGGCACTGAAGGGATGTGGTATGTAATTGAATCTATCCCCCCGTAAGTGTATGCAAGAATGATAAGATGGATCAATGTCTGCAGAATATGTACGTCTGAGTGTCATTTGGGTTGCCGCGCTGTGCTGGGAAAGACTCACGATGAATCCAACTAGAATACAGATGTTGCGTGTACGCCTTCTCATTTCATGGAGGCACCTTGACTTTTAAGCGTATAGGAATGGGTATAATGTAGGGATGGGATGGATAGCAACAGATGCGCAAGGAATTATCAAGGGCTGTGGACTCTAGAGTACCATATGGCTCGGAAACAGGTGCCGCTTCCGCGTTCATGGCTCAAAATGCCCTGCCGGTGACAGCCGCTTAGCGCTTAGCCGTCGTGGGTGCTTTTTGTGCAAGAGTTTGCCAAACAGCACAGCCTTTTCCCAGCTGTTCAAAGCCACCAGCGTCCTTGGACATATTGCCAGCGTTTTCCACCATCTGATTCTCAGCTCCTTCTCTATCCACCTTTGATTATCCGGACTCTCCGACTATAAAGCGACAGCACCTCATATATATATATCACGTGCCAGATCCTTCACCTTCCTCAAAAGTTTACGACTGAAGGCAAGCACAGTGGAAGAGGATAGAACTACAATAGTCATTCGAAAGACTTTTTATCATGAATTTTAATCTGAATTGTATGTTCTTATGCTATAGGCCACAGTCGACAATTATCTCGGCCTACTGACATAAATGGAATTTCTCATAGAATAATTGACTTCGCCTCTCGTGCTGCGGAACTCTATAAAATCACTGAAGAACGAGAGAGTTGCTAGATGCCGTACGCAAACTCAATCATCAACATAATGAACTTGCCTCAATTTTTGGTCTCTCCGAGGATATCTTATGCGAAATATTTACCATGGTCACCAAAGAAATAGAGCCACCATTTGGTATCCTTGGTCTAATGTCGTATCTTTGTTCTAAGTTTGCAGCAATTGGAGAGGCCTGACACTCTCGCTTCGTACTTATGGTGGATTAACAACTGCGAGTGTACCAGCCCTCGTTGTATTTTTCCGCTATTAAAATGATCTCGTAAAGCTCCAATTTGCGTATATGCGAACCTGGACCTTACGAGCAAACAGAGCTCGACTAATTTGTGTCTCACTCTTTCGCTTCTGAGCAAGATTGGTAAGCTCAAGGCAGACTGCTGCAACTCGCCAAAGAAGACGTATAATAGCCAGGACATGGCGCTCTCGGGCTCATTGTGGTAAAGTGCATTGTGCGTGATGCCCCTCCTGAACAGACTTACGATAAGGAATGCTATTAATGGAACGCGCTTCGTGGATCGAGACATGATAACTTCTGTCTCGCTCTGTTATCTTCGGATTGAGACTACAATCACTGAGGCGACGCCAACTCCCCTCTCTGCTGCCGAAATCGATGCCAAACTTTACACATAATAGTGATAATGCTACATATGACAAGCAAATTTCAATTATACACAAATATTATTCATTAATACGCTTATATATGTTATACGCAACTTGCACGCAGGTGTGTAACTGTTGCGCAACTATCCACGCAATAAGGTAGCTGCTCCTGCTAACTGAGATCGCATAATTGCACGTTCCGCGGCGAAGCCTGCGGGAAATGTTGCTATCAATTATATCGGCCACGCACGAGACCAATTTTCTTTTTCAACCTTTGGGGCCTCGACCTGAGCAGCAATTCAATTGCCTGTGAAACCCCGATAAACTAAGGTATAGTGCTTAAGCATACACGGGGTCGGCAGGTTCGAATATTTCCACCTCTTAGTATTTTTCAAAACGCGAAACACTGTTGTAATTAAAGTGGGTCAGAAAACTAAATCAGCGAGAGCGAATGTCTAGAACAGGGAAAGCAATGTTTTTTAGAGCCAACGAAACGAACCTTGGTGGTCGGTGCCACATCTGTGCCGTAGATGCAGACTCAGAACAACAAGATATCACAACAAGAACAGCAAGAACACGAGGTTACGAGGTTTCGCCCACTGTAATTATATGTCAGCGGCAATCTGCCATAATCTCTAATTTGGGATTTCCCCGCAGTCTCGCGGAATTTACTATGATGCCTAAGAATATAGTGAAAATTTCCTGAATCCGATCAGCATGTAGCTGCAGTAGAATAATTACGATCCAATTTCGAAATAGGCCATCTTTGTTAACCCCTCAAGGAGTGAAAGTGTTATCAGTGGTATTAGTGAACGAAATCCAGAGATGTTCGCTTGAGTTTGTCAAAATGACTAGACCCAGAGAAAGGGAACAGCCTATCACTAGGGAGGACCCACAATCCAAAGGAAACGTCATGAACGCTACCGCGAATCAGACCAATACGAAAGATAAATATTCGATCAACGGAGTGCAATCCCAACTACATTCAAATCCCTATTAATTTACACCTTTCCGTAGCAGCTAAAATGTATGCGTTATGAGGGTGGTGGGTTTTGAGAGGTTTTGAGAGATAAGGTTAAGTGGGGTTCGACTATATGCATTCTAAAATTTCGCGCAGTTCGAGTCTATGGGACGTCTGCATGGCTTGCGAAGTCGGCCCAAAGCCAGTAAGCATAGGAGTTACTCTGTGCGTGGATAAACATGGGAGAAGGAGATGAGAGTTACCACTACCCATCGTCGTGATCAACTCCTAGATCGAACCAACCACTTATTCTCAAAGCTGGATACTTGATAACTGAACAGGAACGTACCAATACACTTGGAACTTGTAATAATAAAACTTTTACGCAAGTGGCGAGAACGCACGGAACCAAAGAGAAATCAAGACAGACGAAGAAAATAGCCGAGCGCCAATATTTTCAAGTCAGAAGACGTTTGGCGTACCGGATTGCAAAATGTCTAATCAATCACGTCAAAGGGATCGGTGGCAATTTGAAGCTGTGAGAAGATGAGCATGAAGATGGTATATATTCTTTCCGTATGAGTCGGATGGCGAGGTGCGGGGTCTTTCTCAGAAGCAAAAGCCCGAGTTGGAAACAGAGACTACTCGGCATTTCCTCATGATCGATTCTTAATCATTGTCGAGGAACCTATGATATACCACATGCATCCAGGATAGGCCGTCCCGGGGATTGATTACGGCCCACGAATGTCGCAGTGCTAGATATCCTTAGGTTGTAGCTAGTCCGCAGAGGCAAGTCACAATGTCTATCGCTTACCCCGAGTCTCGATGAGTCTTGAAGGGCGTCAGGCCTCCGGTCAATACCAAACCCAAACCATGCGCGGAAGGACGCATAAATTGACAGGGCAGGAGAATACTGCTGAGCAACCTCGAGCGCAACCGACAGGTCGCGGCACTGAACAAGTTGAAGCTGCCTTGCCCGCAGAGGATGAAATATTGATCAAGTTGAAATTGACGAAGAAAGGATACGCCGTTTGAATATAAAAAATAAGGTGAAAGATCGGCAGAGGAAGAAATAAATTGAGCAGATACACACTCCCATAGTAGATGTGCAGACATAGGAAGTCGAGGGAGCAAATATCGGCGAGCTATTTCCGAATTGTCACGAAGGAAATTCGACGTTTCATCGTTATGATGATCATAAATTTATTAGAGGCTGATAGTGGATACCAACTTAAAGCTGACACGATACCATCCAGGCGAAATTATTCCGTCGAAAAGGTGCTACACACTTGTTGACATCAGAACAGTATTTTAGTCCAGTGCACACGGATGCGGGCGAAGATCTTTGATTAAATCTCAGTACTAGACTTAGTATTGGTGGGATGACCAGCCCGTTACCTGCTCACAAGTAAACCAGTAAGTAAATATGCAGCAGCGGATCTTTTTCATATCGGTACGTACATAGTTCACAGTGCTTCTCCGGAGAGGAGGAAGCTCGGGCTTCGATGCCTCAAATCTTGGCCAGATGGATCACGTGCACTGTTGCGTATTAGTTAAAGAGCTATATGTATTTTTGAATACGTCCAGTACTGGCTTCCATAGGTTATTAGCTACCTCCAGTAGGCGTTGACTCTCACTATATTCAATTCCTAGTAATTTCCTACTTGGCCGGAGGCATTCCTAGAAAGGAAATTCATAATCAGGCACAGTACGTGATTTGGGGGATTTTGAGAACCGTGGATTCAAATGGGCCGACTGCCGCCCTGAAGCCCAATTATTAAAGCTCATAACTGGCACCGGCGGGAGGAACGGGTCCTGGAACGATAAGCGTGCGGTTGCATCGTATCGCGGAAGCTGATACAAAGTTTATACGGAAAGCTCGGGGATGCTGGCTGTTGTTAGGTGGCGAAACATGCGGAGGTACTTTGTCCTTCAATAGGGCTTAACGCTAGTAGCAGGTAAGTTGACCGCTGACGCTAAAGGCTCGAGCTGGGGATGGCGCACGCTCCCCGCGACAAGGTCAATGAAAGGCATCTGGCCGGCACACTATTGATTTGTTAGGGCCGATGACTACTGGGAGACAGTGGAAGCCTAACATGGACCTGGGTGCGTCATTTAGTCGGACATAAGCGCGCCGGAGGAGATAATTAGGAACGTCCAAATGGAGTCCGGATCGGTGAGAGTGGGAACAATTGCGAACGGGCACATGGTGCGCTGTGTTTCTAATTCACGAGAAATCCTCCGAGTAATTCTCTTCAGTTGAGCAGGACTTTCTGTGCATCGGGCTCTGGTAATAGAGGCTACAGTGGAGGTGACCACCTGTACCCGCGTCTTAAATTTGGAAGCTTAGCTAGGTTGATTGATGAACCGTATCGATGAAGGTCCTCTAGCCTCTGGATTCTGGAAACAAGGAGAACCTTTTTTGTCGCAATTCTAGCTCAATACCAAAGTAACGAGGATAGAGCAGCTGATGCAATCGTAGCACACTGGAGAGTAATATCCTGCTCGAATGAAGTTGTCGAAGCCATACTCGCTACGAGCGTCGTTGAAAGAGGGTGGCAGGTGGCCAGGAAGCCGGGGAAATGTGGACGATAAAGACGAAAACCATGCCGTGCCCGTGGGAATGATGTGACGATTCTTATCCGCGTTTTCTATTTCCAAATGGAACAAACTGACCCTTATCTCGGAAGCAAAATTTGGGGGTCGTTTTTATCCCGTATATTTTCTGTATTTTCCGTTAACACTGTTTCACACATGCTTTGCCCAACTACAAGAAATGTGCTATCTTGTCGATTTGGATCTTCGACAGCCATTCGAAAGGATCCTATGATTTTTGATGATTTCCGCATCGTCAACAAATGAGCGCCGATGTCTGCATAGGGACGAGTGTACATCCACGCACACAAACAGCTTCCTCGGTTCGACATTTCCTTATTTGGAACAGATCTGTATTCGATCAGGGCTCCAGTTTAGTGGGCAGTTGGTTCTCACTCTCTCGCACCCTGGACGTTCTGACCAAGGTCTCCCTTATAAAGATATCTACAATGACCTCGTGTTCTCTCCCTGCGATACCTAGTCTTCCACGAGCCGTCTGTCCTCTCCCTCTTCCCCCCGCATCCGCCCAGTATCGTCCTCGTTGTGCAGATCCCTCTTCTCTTACAATCTTCCGGTGTACGTTGAAACCAAGGAATTCAATATAGACAGATATGCCTGTAGAGAGGACAAAGGGATCTAGGCGTAGCACTGAATCTGGTGAGGGTGCGTTAACACAGTTCAATCAACATGAGGCTAGCTGAACTCATCTGGGCGATTTTAGGGCATCAGCTTGTATGGACCATGCCGATGGAGCCCACAAGCGCATCTGACTTTGCGTTTACTGGCAATACTACAATGTCGCCATTGGAGTCGTTTTCGGATGGTCCTCCACCTCTTGTAGACGCTCCCCCGCCTGGCGAGTTTATTCTCTTTCCGCCTCCAGATGAATGTTCCTCCCCTTCCCGCCGAGTGCCTCACTCGAAGAAGAAGCCAGAGAATCACATTCCCCGTCCACCCAACGCGTTCATTCTCTTCCGCTCATCCTTCATCAAAAGTCAGCATGTTTCTACGGAGGTTGAGACGAATCACTCCACCCTCTCCAAGATCATCGGCCTGACTTGGCAGAACCTCCCCGAAGAGGAGCGGAAGGTCTGGCACAACAAGGCCAAGGACGCCTTGGAGGAACACAAGCGTAAGTTCCCCAAGTACGCCTTCCGTCCGAGCCAGACGAGAGGCAAGGGCGGCGGCACTCCTGATAAGCGACGAGTGCGAGAGGTTGAGCCCAAGGACCTCAAGCGGTGCGCGAAGATAGCTGAACTGCTCGTTGAAGGGAAGAAAGGTCAGGAGCTGGACGCAGCAATACAAGAGTTCGATAAGCACCATGTGCCTGAAGTTATTACGCG
>JASFDD010000344.1:0-21519 GCA_036937055.1 Nidula microcarpa | reverse complement strand
GGTAGTTTTGCAAAGCTGGCAGCCTGGGGCTCAACTCCAGCTCTCTAGTCTTTACTTTAGTGAGTGCTTTTGGTATTGTAACCAATTATATTTGCACAAAACAGAGGTGGCTGCACACATGCCATATTAACAGCAATCTTAATTGAAGTTCCAGCAGACACTTTTCCATGTAAGTCAAGTAAGTGGAACAGTGATGTTGGAATAGTTGTATATGAACCATTGGTAGAAATTAGCAAATCCAAGAAAAGACTGGATGTTTTTCACTTTCTGAGGCTCAGGTCAATCTTGAATAATCTTGACTTTGTCTTCTGACATTGTCAGACCTTTCAGAGAGAGGATATAGCTAAGGTATTCCACAGATTTGGAATTGAACTTGCATTTTTTGGCACAAATGAAGATTCCATGCTGGTAGAGACAGCAGAAAACTTCTTTAACATGTTTCTAATGCTGGGCAGTGTTCAGAATATATGAGGATATCATTGAAGTAGACAGTAACACAAATGTCTAATAGATCCTGGAAGATGTCATTCATGAAATTTTGGAAAGCTACAGGTGCATTGATGAGTCCAATTAGCATTACTAACCACTCAAAACTTCTGTAACAAGTGCAGAAAGCAGTCTTCCACTCATCACCATCTGCTATGTGGATGTGGTAAGCATGTTGGAGATCTAGTTTAGTATAGATGCAAGCCTTCTGAAGACTATCAAGGAGGTCAGGGATGAGCAGTAGGGGATATCAGTCTTTCTTGGTGATTTGGTTGAGGCTGCAGAAATCTACACAGAGGCAGAGAGATCCATCCTTCTTCCATATGAAGAGAACAGGTGCACCATGCAGAGAGCAGGATGGACAAATAAACCCAATAGAAAAATGTTCATCAATGAACTTGTGAAGTGTCTTTAGTTCTGACTGTGAAAGAGAGTAGACCATACTGAGCAGAGGCATGGTGCCTTCCTCAAGGTCGATCTTCAAGTTACAAGGGTAGTGTGGAGCAAGCATATCTGCACATGTTTTACTGAAGACATCAGCAAACTTGTGATATTTGTTCAGGACCTTGGAAAGGTCAATTGGTGCTTCCAAAGTGGAGGCAGAAAGTCCTGAAACTGTAGGGGCAGAAAGGTTGAGGCAGAAGGTTTGCAATCCCAACAATTTACTAGCATGCATAAATGTGGCAGCATTTATGAAAGAGATTGGCAGAGACTGCAGAGCAGTGTCAGAAACTGGTGCAGAGGGTTGCTGAATGGTGGAAGCCATTTGAGTGGATGTTGATGAAGATAGAGCAATCCTGTGCAAAGGAGAATGGAAAGTGAAACTACTCAATTTCCAGTCAATCAATGGATTGTAGCAGGAGAGCCAGTTGTATCCAAGAACTAGAGAGCATGATGAATTGAGCAGAGTAACATAATAAGTTAAAGTCATGCATTCACCAGTCAGAAAGTAGACAGGAAGATTGACTACCTCAGTAAGATAAGTGTTTGAGGAGCTGTCAAATAGTTTCAGTTCAATCAGAGGAATATTGGATGTAGAGAATTCATGTAACCAGGTAAATGTGGTATCAATAAAACAATGGGTCAAGCCAGAGTCCACAAAAGTCAGAATAGGGGCAGTAGAGTCAGAAATGAGCAGAGAAACAAGGCAGACATGGAGAGATTGAGAGTCAGAAAGTGCAGATACATTGAGTCTGAACTCCATATTTGCACAGTTGAGTTCAACGCAGTTCTCAGCCTGTGCAGAGACCTGAGAACTGCTCTCTATTTTTCTGAGCTCTTAGAGCCAGAAGAAGAGGCAATAGCTTGTCTTTACCAAGTTTTTCAGAAAGGTCTGGCTTTTTTAGAGCAGGTTTGGATGAGGACAAAGTCAAGGGGTTATTATTATTTGAGGATTTGTTGTTGCTGGTATTATTGTTTGAAGATTTAGACAAATTGGACTGCTGGTTATTACCAGAAGACTTCTTGCCCTTGTTGGAAGACTTTTCCAATTTGGCAGAAGTGTTGTTGGTGTGAGATTTCTCATACCATTGTTCCCAGTATTGGGCATCAAGAGTCTGTGCAATCTCCTTCATCTCAATAAGCAAAGTAGGTTTTCCAGTCTGGGACATAATATCCTTAATATAATCTGGAAGTCCTTTGTAGTAGCAGTGGTAGAGAGCACTGGCATCCCATGAGGTCTTAACTACTAAGCAGTTGAACTTGATTTTGTATTTGATAGTGTGCTGGTTATTGTGCATGCAGAGATTGTCAAGCTCCTCTTCTGTGTCTCCTGCTAGATCAATAGTACCAAAATTCTGTTTGAGAAATCTGACAAATTCTAGCCAGTGATCAGTGAGGTTGTCAGAAACTATAGCAGGCTCAAACCAATCAAGGGCTGTCCCTCAAATGTAGGATAGAGCAAAATTGATCTTGGCAAAATCATCAGAATAGAAGTTTCAATTGTTGCAGAAATAAATTGCATACTGTAAAAGGAATGGGGCAAGCTTTTTTGGGTTGGAACCATCATAAGTGTTGGGTTCCTTTGCCTTGGGCTTGTTAGTTCTTGAGGTGTCTTTCTGATGAATGGATCTCAAGAGTTGTCCAAGTACACAAACTAGGTCTGGGTTGTTGTCAGGGTCTTCATTGGAAGAGGGGTAGTCATCCCCATCATTGGGGTCTTCAGGATAGCCACCTGGGCCACCCTGATTCCTGTCATTGCCATCAGGGTTTCTGTCATCATTGCCAGGCAGACCATGTTCACTGCCAGGTGGACCAGAAGGATTACCCTGTGGCAGAGAGTGCAGGGTCTGATGAGGTTTGGTGGAAAGTGCATGAGGAATCTTGTGCTCCTTGCCTTTGTTACCAGACCCAGAGGCTGTTGGAGGTGAAGCAAGCATAGCACAAGTGGTGGAGACAGAGCAAGTTTTGGGATGGGTTGCAAGAGCCATATTCTGATGAGACTGAGCATGTGCTATACAGATTTGAGCAGGGGTTGTAGTCAAGAGAGTGTGAACCATAGATGAGAACTTGGAAGTGGGAATTCAAATATACTGTCAAGACTCATTCCCAAAGGTGAATAGGAACTAGAGGATGTAGGTTACAATAGCACTACATCAGGAAATGTCAGAAGTATGTTGGAAGGGTTTCTGACCATAATGCTACAGATAAGAACTGTGGGCTTCAGCTTATGTGCTGCACCCTTCTGGTTCTCATGGGTTCTAACTTAATGTGGTACACATGTCAGAGGAAAGTACAGCAGGATTGGAAAGTCATCAGAGACAACTTTGGGGGTTTGACAACTAGAGACTCAGTCTAGTGTTGATAGCAAGGTAAGACTAGTTGATATAAGTCAACTAGAAGGAAAGTCACAAGGGAAGTCACAAGGAAGTCAGAGGTTGGAAAGCAAAGAGACTTAGAACTTAGTCAGAAGACTAGGTGGAATTTTAGTTGATATTTGAATTGGAGACTAGGATACAGAACTGAGCTACTTAAATACTAGTATTTCTAATTGTGATAATGAAAGTGGAAATAGCAACACTATGGAGACAAGGGATAATAAGAGTCCTTGACACATAATAAAAGTAGCAGAAGTGGAAGTGGAAACATATCTGAGCAGAAGTGTTCATAGTAATGGTATTGTATAACTATGAGTCATAGGATCAAGACAATAGTTTGGAGATAAAAGAGAATGGAAATGGGCAGAAATAGTCAGAAGTATATCAGAAGGTGATGTGGAATGTCAGAAAGTATCAGAAGAAATTGTGGATATGACACTTATGTCAACTAGTCCTACCTTGCTCTCAACAGTAGACTTAGTCTTGTCATATCCACAAATCTCTTCTAACACCTTCTGACATTCCACATCATCTTCCAATATACTTCCAACTATTTCTGCCTGTTTCCATTCTCGCTTACCTCTGAACTATTATCTCAATCCTATGACTTGCATTTAAGCAATACTGTTACTATGAACACTTCTGCTCAGATACATTTCTGCTTCCACTTCCGCTACTTTTATTATATGTCAAGGACTCTTATTATTCCTCATCTCCATAGTGTTGCTATTCCCACTTTCACTATTACAATTAGCAATACTAGTATTTAAGTAGTTCAGTTTTGTACCCTAGACTCCAATTCGAATATCAACTAAGATCCCACCTAGTCTTCTGACTAAGTTCTAAGTCTCTTTGCTTTCCAACTTCTGACTTCCTTCCAACCTCCCTCCTAGTTGACTTACATCGACTAGTCTTATCTCGCTCTCGACACTAGACTTCGTCTCTAGTTGTCAAACCCTCAAGTTGTCTCCAATGACTTTCCAACCCCATGGTACTTCTTCTGACATGTGGACCACATTTAAGTTAGAACCCATGAGAACTGGATGGGTGCAGGTGCAGCACATCAGCTGAAGCCAACGGTTCTTATCTGTAGCATTACAGTTGGAACTCCTTCTGATGTTACTGCTGACATTTTCTGACATAGCACTATCGTAACCTCTGTCCTCTAGTTCCTATTCACCTTTGGGAATGAGTCTTGACAAGTCTCCAGTTGTCAAAACCCCAATTCATCTCTGACAACTTTCCAACCCCATGGTATTATCCTCCAATTTGTGGACCATGTTTGAGTTAGAACCCACAAGAACTGGAAGGGCACAGCACATAAGCTGAAGCCAACAGTTCTTATTTGTAGTTTTATGGTTGGAAATCCTTCTGACATTACTTCTGACATTTTCTGATGTAGCACTATTGTAACCTACATCCTCTAGTTTCTATTTACCTTTGGGAACAAGTCTTGACAGCAGTAGTAATTAACAAACTGAAGAGTACTGGTACAATTGAGGTGCTTAAATACCAGAGGATATAACTACCCAGAGTAATACTGAAATTGTACTAAGACAAAATAAAGCATACTAAGTAAAAAGGAGTATCAAGTTGGTCAGAGTAACAGAATGCATAAGGCAGATGATAGTAATAATCTGAGGTATGAATGCAAAGGATTACTGTAGAAAGGCTAGTGTCTGTGGCTGAAATGTATGAGTTGAGAAATGGAAATGAACTAGAGTAGACCTGAGTAAGGCAGAGATGAGGCAGATAGTCAGGAGTGTCGGGAGAGCATTGGGATTGATTGGAAACTTGATTAGGAGCATATGGGTGGTCATCATGACTGGGATATGACAAGCTCATATCTACACCACAAACCAACTGCCCCTTCTCAACACTATGAGAGTTGAACTCATCACCTTCACACATTTTGTCTTCAAGTTTAATGTGAAGGGCATGCACTATCCCATGCCAAGTACCTTGGATTATTTAGAGTGTATTTATTCAATCATGCCAAGTCTCAACCTAAATGCACCTCAATTGGCCGAAGGTAATACAGAGCAGCAGGGACAGCAGAGATGGGTGTAAATGAATGAGGTGGAGATAATTCAAAGCAAGCTATTTCCCTTGGGAACGATCAATATACACCTCAAGTTCAAGGCTGAAAAGCCAAGCAACGGGAAATGTAAGTTATCAATCTATTTGTAATATGGTGCCCCATAAGTCACAAGTGAGTTAAATTCCGTAGCGAAATGTCCGCCGTTTCCAAATACAAAACCGAACTGGAACTATAAATATGGTCCCAGAATAAACAAAATCCTCATTAAGCTCCGATACTACATATATAACACCATTTCAAACATGGAGAGGGGTAGATTACAGATTAAAGGGTCTCTGACTTCCCTGATATTTGTCCGCTTTTCACATTATCAATATATAGGCTCATACTACGTTGAGCGTGATATTCAGGGTTTCGAGGAATGGCATGGGGCCAGCCTAAATTTAAATCACTGGTAGGTAATCTGTAGTTGGCGAGAAGGGGGTGGAATACATACGCCTATCAAAGAGACATGCATGGCCCCCAGTTGCACGCGTCCTTTGGGCGTGGTCGCCGGAATGGTAACCGTGAAGTTTTGGTGGGGAGGCTTGAACCCTGGGGCATTTGCGTGATACTCCGGGTCATATGGCCCATTATAGAGAATTGACCCCAATAAATCATCAGGCGGAATACAGGGACTAGATGGGCAAGACTGGAGCGCGAGCACAATGGCTACTTCCGTCGAACCAGAAAGTGAGTTCTATGCTCATATCGTATCAGCACGATAGGAAGAAAAAATGCTGGGCGTACTGGACGATCTATCTCAATAGTAATATTTGAACCAGCAGACACAATTGTTCCGTCGGCGGGGTAGCCAATGACAGCACGCTGCGCAAAGGTGGCAGCAGCGAGCAACATTGTCACAGTACACGCAAGTAGGAACTTCATTTAGACAGCTACTTGATGAGGGATCCTGGCTGCAGAGTGGCAAAGGTGAACTGGAATAATTGTCACTATGGGCGCCATTTTATACTCCCAGATTGGCACCGCATGCGATGTTCCACTACATACCATAGCGGATGACGCTCTACTTAAATATAGGCAAAACACGGCGTACAGCTCCATCATGCCCGTATGCGCGGTTTCATTCTAGTCCGTGCGGAGACAACGCACCGTCCGGCTCCAAACCGGAGATCATTGTCGTACAGCATCTTAGCACATCCGTAAGCAGGATCATTCCTTTCAGGTCCTCTGAATAGTCAAAGGGGGCTGATGATGTCCACGCATTGGCAAGTGAATCCCAAGTACACAGTCAATATTTTGAGTCTAGCACGTAGCAAACATGATCGAAGTACGTGAGAAGAGCGAATAGCTCCCTGAGAAGAAGAGGGGCTCGAAACGACGGTTCTTGCTCAGCTGATGGTTATCATGGAGGATCCGGGAAGTCGAAGTAGTGGTGTGGAATGCGGCTGATGTCGTGTCTTATTTATTTACCAACCAGAAGGCTAGGCGGGCCACGTGATTCGAGTTGTCAGTCGGGATTGTGCTTCCTTTCGAGGCTCTGCCAGACTTACAAGCTCTATATCGCGGATATCAACTAGCAGGCGACTTCCAATCTATTTTTTTGCATTCCCCGATGCTACGAGGAATTCACGCAAGAATTCCACACCTTGTTCATCCTCGGTTAAGTCATCGCCGGATTCAGAGTCAAATATACTCGCGCTTCTACCCTTTATACATATTCTTGTGGTCAAGAACGGAGGCGGCAATTATCATCCATTCAAGTCAAGATTCAACATACCGCCGTTATAAAAATAGCGTAAGTACTAAGAGGACCAGACTTTATACAGCGGACAGATCAAATGAGCCAATTGTCGGGGTTAGGCAATCCCCGGAAGCAGGGCAGAGCCATAGGTGTATCGATGAGTCGAAGCAGAAGTTACATGATGGTCTGGTAACATGATTCCTTAGGATACCGATGGTGTCAAGACAGAGATCACCGATTGAAAACTCTTTTTGTTGAATTGCATAGTTATTTCAAAGGAGGCACTGACTATAATGATGTAGACATGAGCCAAGAAAGGCTCTGTGTTCCTCAATCCCAGTGTGCTTCTGCTCTCTCTGGCAAGGATTCCCCTGTGCTCATTCGAAATCTCACAGGTGGCCTTGGCGGACCAGGAATAGGACTCGTGATGGCACAAGGGCCCCTGTACGCCGAGCTCATTGGGCACCACTAAGACCTCATCAGGTTCGACCTGCACGGGATCGGGCGTATATCCTCCCCTCTTTCCTAACCTCCGATATTCCTGACAAGCCCGCCCCTCCAAGCCCCACCATGCAATGCTTCCCCTCCTTCCTTGTGCACCAGCTCTACACGACCAAAACCGTCCTTGAGCAGGGCATCATTGTGCACTCCGCGCGCAATTTCTCCTCGTCCATGCTTCGCGACTCCTTTGCGCGAATTGGACTTTATGATTCGGGCACTGGAGAGGGAGGGTGCGAAAATATCAGCCTTTCTTCTTTCTGGCGAATGAGGAGCTGATGGCTGGATGCGTGGAGTAACCTCCACGGCGGCTCATACAGCGCAGTTCTGGGAACACGGATCGCGAACATGTACGTCTGCCATCTCATTCCCTCTAGTCGCTGACCCATCACACGACATCCAGGCTCCCCGAACACTCCGGGCGCGTCGTGACCGATGGCATCGTCGACCCCATCAGCTGGTCCCGTGCGTCTTTACATTCCCCGCAACGGGCTCGCATACGTACTCAAGGATACCAATGCGTAGGCGAAATACACGATCCCACCCATCTCTGGCCGCACCGCTGGCTCGCATCCTCGAAGATGACGTACGAGATCTTCTAGAAGGACTTCTCCAAGGTGCGTCCCACATTCGCTCTCCACGATCCACATACCTATCCTTGCCTCCAGGCGGGCTCTTCCATCTGTCCGCTCGCGAAGCACCAAGATGATTCCTGGGAGATCATCGACGAGCGCCTCGAAGACTTCTTCGACAAGGTGGCCTTGCGCTCACTCTCCATCCCGGACGGGAGACGGCCGGGGTACCTCACCCCTGGCGCCATCCACGGTATGTCCCCCGCATTGCACCTCCCCCCTTTACCTAACCACCCACCCAAGCATCCTCCTCTTCTACGTCATGTTTTCCTCCCGCTCGCCGCGCACTCCCTCGCCGCCCCCGCGCGCTGGGAGCGCACTGCTCTGTACAACTTCCTCATCCCGGACTATGCTGCCGCCCTCCCTGGCATCACGCGCATCCATGACCTCATGCGGTATGCCGTCGAGTACGCGGACTCCCTGCCCCCGACGGAGCCGTCGGGCTACCTGACGGCGGAGGACCTGGCCTAGCAAGGTATACGCACAATGCGCGAGGTCTCGCGGCACTTGGCGGTGAGCAAGGGGGTCGTGGAGCAGGACGGGGGTGCTAGTATTGGCCCGTGCACGCGTGGGAGCGCTTCGCGAGCCCTTTCAATGCGAGCCTCAAGGTGCTGTTGATGGTGGTCAGCAGCACGGTGTGCGCTTTCACTTCCTTGCAATGTCGTGTGCTAATGCAGGGGTATTGCGGGAGTTTTGAGGCAGATCCGTGAGTTGCATTTTTCCTCCCTTTCTCTTTTCTCAAGTATCTTGTTTATCAATCCATATCTAATATCACGCCCATGCGCAGCGGCCTGCTCCTCAATTCCTTGATGCCGCACTCTTCGTCCCTCGTCATACAAGACACCCCAGGGGTGCACATTCCCTTCCTCTCCATCTCTCTTAAGTTAAGTTCACTAACCACGCACAGCACACTTCGATGCAGCACCCCACGCTCTGCATCGCGAAGCTCGCGCGCGTACTTCGCTAGCGAGGTCCCAAAAACGGAACGATGTGCGCGCAGGAGGCGCTCACGTTCCCGACTTCACCCGGCATTCTTCCGCAGCCCCAGGCGTTCTTGGACAGTGATCACAAGCTGTTGGAGACCACACGGGATGTAAGTTACCCTTACCCCGAGTCGATCCATTTTTCGCGAATCTGTTCGGCCTTTGGATTTTCCATTTGTACGATTAGATGTATTAAATCAGTGAGGGTTTTCGAGCGAACGAGTTGAGATGATGAACGAGGCGTTGCGGTGTGTGTACTGCGCTGACCAGAATATTTTTGTTATCATTGCAGTGTTCCATGCATCCTCTTCGCCTTGATCATCACGACCCCCAGCTTCCCCCGTCTCAAGTCCGTGATTCCACGTGATTTCCTAGACGAATATTCACAAGAATCCCGCTCCTCTCAGGATCAACAACCCCTCGACTTCTCGCCAGCAAGTAGATCCCCGCGTCCCACATGCGTATGTATTCTATCAATTCTCCAGGATTCCTATTCACTCCACCTCTTGCTGAAAGGACGATAGCAAGCTCAAGAAATACGAGAAAACCGCAATAAATCAGAGGTAAACGCGTAGTGAATACTGTACAAATAACGTCCTTAAGTACATATTCTCGAGCCAATGACTACGTAATAAAACTAACGAGATTGAGACATATTAAAAAACTAACCATAAAATCTGCATAACGGTGGCTAAATAGTGAGGTGAGATGCATAGTACTAAATATAGAAATCATAGATGGGAACGGAATTGTTTGTACTAACCAATATTCCAACACCTCTTGCTTAGCTCCTTGATTCTGAGATACCGCGCCGCTTTCGAATCGTGCATGTGAGTTGGCACATATGGCTCTTTTTCTCGCTTTTTGTCGCACCCATGGATCGTGTTGGCTTATATATTCATACCTTCTTTGAACGATCCCATTCACGAAGATGATGGAGGTTGAATTTCCGAGACCCATGGATGATATTATCCGTGTACCATGCTTCACAAACTTTGAATAAATGCTTAATTTCGACAGAGAGCGTCCATTTTAGGGAGCCGCGGATAATCATGATTCATATGCAGCTCGGAAGTTCGGGCTTACAGAAATCGGCGTGGCATGAGCGTCCACAAGCGTGCATGAGCGCGCATGAGCGTGCATGAGCGTGCCGTGAGTGTGCAAGGGCGTGGCACGCACATGCACGCTTCTACCTAACGGCGTGCTACATGCCATTTACCTAAATCAATTTTCAGTCTATTAGGTCACCTGTATGCCACATTTTAAATAATAGTAGCATTGAATATAATATATAATGGCCATTCAATTCTATCTATGATATTTGACAATTTAAGCGCTATTTCTTTGCTTTCTTGCCCATCTTTTTCACTGGTAGAGGTTTCAGTGGTGCTTGCGCTTTAATATTAGGCTTAGGTTGCTCCAAAGAAATATAATTGGATCCTCTCTGCATATTCTCAGTCAATATTTCTTTCAATGTTTTGTATACTTGGTGCAGCTTAGTACTTACCTTGTGTTTGCCATCACTTTCACTGACCCGATCCCTATGGTTCCAATGGTCAGGTATTCTGGCATATGGATCCCAGCAATCTTAATGGTCTCCAGCATTGAGCCCTCATTGAGAATTACCGGCAATTCCAGCCAGAGTTGAATTCTCAAAAATTTGTTCTTCAAGGTGTTCCAAACATTTTCCAAGCTAGAGAATGTGAGTGACCAAATAACTTCCTGTTGAAATTCTCATTGATACTTACACAAATCTGCCTTCAAGCGAATTGATCCATCCATAAAACATCCACCAGGTTGCCAGCATCCACAGATTTTATTGAATCCACTTCAATACACAGTGAATCAAAGTTGCAGTGCTTCCACCAGCAGACATTCCATTTATTTGTTTCCCTATTCAATTGGATTAACCGCATGGGATAGTAATAATCCCTGTGTTGGGCAAGCACACCATGCCTGGGTCTTCATTTAAATTAACATGATAATCAGGCTTCAAATTGCCAAATGCTCACTTTAAACAGTCTTCAAAGTTTGATTCAACCTGGTGTGTTCTGCTACCTGTCTGAAAGCACAAAATTTAAATTTAATCACAATTGTTAATGATAGTTAAATCAGACTCACTTGCAAAGGGATTGCCAAGCATCTGTTTTAGGAGGTAAGAGCATCTTCAAATCACAAAAATCACAGATAAAAATATCTTTTTCTCCAAGGTCAGTTGCTCTTCCATTGTGCTGGCATGCAATGTGTGACCAATCATGACATTCATCACACTGAATAGCAAGCCCAGCCTCTTGGTCATATGTCACATTACCATCACCTCACAGCCCACAAAGACATTTGAGGTTGAACAAAGAATCCAGAAGTGAAACTGGTGAGGTGGAAGGAGACTGAGGTTGTGTTATGTCCTGGGTAATAATATCAGGGCTTATTTCCTCTTCTGACTCAGGAGATACAGAGGAGCCTGAAGAAATGACAATGGAAGAATCATTGGTGACATTCTGCTTTTTGAGGTCCAGTGCTTTATAAGATACATATTCTATCATGGAATCCTTGACCTTTGTCTTGGTGGAACATTCAACAAAGTCAAAACCAACATATGATACAGCTGGAAGGATGTCAACAGTTTTCAAAGAGCACTTGAAATTGAATGCTTATTTACAAGCCTGTGATTGGATTTCAAGAAATTTGTCCTGTGCTTTGATCCCACTGCAAAGTTGATAGACACTCTGATGGACATTGAAGCCTTTAGGAAGATGTATGTTTTTTCCAGCAAGATGAGTCTTCAAACTTTGCTGTTTTGTCAAGAACTGGGTAACCCTGATGCTTCATCCCATCGTAGTTGAAGATCTTGTCATCTAGTGTGTATCAAGCAATAAAGTGAGTTCCAGACATGCCTATGAATGTGATGCTGATAAGGTCAAATATTAAGCCAAATTCCTCCCCATCTTTCTTTGTTAAAGGCAAGAAATTTGAAGGGAAGTCCCAGATTGGAGTTTCAATCTTGGGGTTTGGTAAGAGCTGTGCCACAGAATTATCAGCAACATCAATGATGAAGATAAAAGGTAGGGAAACCACCAATTTCTGAATGTCTTCATGTTGTCCACTGCATCCAATTCCCTTGTCATTTCTCCAACATTTTGACTGGGTACTAACATCTTTCTTTGTTGAGATAAAGTCATGGAACCATGCTGCAACATTTCCATTGTATTGATCATGTTGCCAGGACTCCAATTGAGTGATTTGGTTGGCACAGGCTGGGTTTGTGAGCCATAGGTGCTTTCCTCCAGTGGTCTTGCATCCAGAGCATTGTTGGATTTCTGCAGTTAGGACCTTAAAATAAGAGAATATCCAGAATTCAGATGTATTCTCCTTGCCTTCCCATCATATAATCTCCCAAAACCATGACTTAAACTGGCATAAGCATTAGGATTTTTTAAACAGTCCATAGAAGACTCACAAATACAGAATCAAAGTCCCTGAGACTTTTAATAATACACTCCTTCTTTAGGTAGCATCTAATGTCATTGTGCTGTTGACCCAAGTGTGAAGAGATCTTGGAATCCCCAGGGTTCATAGCAATACAATGCCACATAGCCATGGAGTTGAAAAGTGATTGTAAGCCTGATTTATTTGAAACTGAACTGACAAGTGTTGACAAGTCATCAAAATCCTGCAGAATGGCAATATATATAAGCTCAAGTGAGGTATCAAGCCAGCAAGAATTATCTTTCCAGGGATAACTTGGCTGTCCAAAGGTTAGGTCATTTGCAATCTTCTTGGAAGATTGCTTCTTTACAACATTCTCTGGTTTTAGAAGCTCTTTGACAGTATGTCATATCCACGATCTCTTCCAACACCTTCCGACATTCCGCATCATCTTCTGATATACTTCCGACTATTTCCGCCCGTTTCCATTCTTGCTTATCTCCAAACTATTGTCCCGATCCTATGACTTGTATTTACACAATACCGTTACTATGAACACTTCTGCTCAGATACGTTTCTGCTTCCGCTTCCGCTACTTTTATTATATGTCAAGGACTCTTATTATTCCTCGTCTCCATAGTGTTGCTATATCTGCTTTCATTATTACAATTAGCAATACTAGTATTTAAGTAGTTCAGTTTTGTACCCTAGACTCTAATTCGAATATCGACTAAGATCCCACCTAGTCTTCTGACTAAGTTCTAAGTCTCTTTGCTTTCCAACCTCTGACTTCCTTCCGACTTCCCTTCTAGTTGACTTACATCGACTAGTCCTATCTCGCTCTCGACACTAGACTTTGTCTCTAGTTGTCAAACCCCCAAGTCGTCTCCGATGACTTTCCGACCCCGCGGTACTTTCTTCTGACATGTGGACCACGTTTAAGTTAGAACCCACGAGAACTGGAAGGGCGCAGCACATAAGCTGAAGCCAACGGTTCTTATCTGTAGCATTACGGTCGGAACTCTTTCTGACATTACTTCCGACATTTTCCGACGTGGTGCTATTGTAACCTACGTCCTCTAGTTCCTATTCACCTTTGGGAACGAGTCTTGACACAGTATCTGGAGTCCATCCATCATTTAATTTTTGTTTATTGTCCTTGGGCTTTGGAGCATGGGTTGCTTTTTTTTGACCAATATCCTTTGCTTTAACCTTCCAGGCCTCAGGTTGACCATACCAGATAAGTATTCCTTCTAAAATATTGTTAGTTCCTTCATCAATTTCAGGATAAATCAATACACACTATTGGCTGCTTGAAATTGTCACTTAAACTCTAAGGCAATTTTATATAGAGAATTCATGCCATGCATAAAAGGTTGATCATGGCCAGCAGCACAGTAAAACTTCCAGTGCATGGCCTCCTCAGGGTTTGTTGTTTTTGGGATTGATTCAATGACATGGGTAGCCATTTTCTGCTGTGACTTGAAGAGCATTGTTGCATGAGAAGGTCACCTCCACCATTCCATCCAAGATTTAAGCCTTGCAAAATCATGGATAATTAGGTTAGCCTGTTTATTGAACTCTTCAAGAGTTGAAACAGAAAGTAGACCAAGTGCACAAGTTTTGAAACCCTCCACATTGTTAGGACCAACAGCCCTATTAATGCAACTGACATGAGTAACTGCTGCACAAAAATGCTCTTTGCATCCATGCAAGATGTGTTCAGCAGCTTCTTGCAGCTCAATAGGCATGTGGATGTCATCAGAGCACATCATCCAAAATTCTACAAATCCATCTACAAATCCAGCATGCTCTGCCTTGCTGAAGTCCATGACCTGCATTGGAAATAGTAGATTTGATGAATTATAACATGTTGAAAAAAATGCGCACATTTTTGAAGAGATCATCTGTGACAGGTATATTATGTCATTTAGCTTCAAGTGCAATAGACTGAAAAACTGCCAAGAAATGCATCCCAAAGTAATTTGCTGATGCTCCATTGGTATATGACATAACTCCAGGGACCCAGAAATGGAGATCAGAGCAATATGTCAAAGTAACCATCAGAAGAGCCTTTTGATCTTGCCACCACCCATTAGCAGCATCACTAACCATGCCATTAAAAGGGTCATCCAAGATTTCTTCTTTGAGAAGCTGAGATCACATGAAGGGTGTTTGAGTAGAGATAACTGTAACCTTCCCCAGTCTTGAAAGAATAATAAATCCAGGATGATCCTCTTCAAATTTTGCAAAAATTTGCAGGAAATTATCACCACTTTCACCAAGTCCATGCTTGATCTTTAAGCACTCCTTGCTAACATAATCCACATTGACAAGAACATCAGATATATCTGCAACCAATTCTCCTGGTCCTTCAAATGTAGGAACTCCAGTAATTAAAGCACATGGACCAACTGTCAGATGGGCCTAGACAATAGCTTTGAATTGGGCCTCTTCCCCAGGTAAGAGATGCAGAATATGGGTAGGTTGACAGTGAATATGGAGTCTGCCATTCTCATAATGAATTCCACCAGACCAAGTCCATAGAACAGAATGGACATCACAGTCCTCATGAGTGAGAACAGCACTGCATGTGCACAGTGTCCTGACCTGAGATGCTATTCCTTTTGCTGTTGTTTTGGGGCAAGTAAACCAAGGGTATTGTCACATTGAATGATACTCATACACTTTCAAGTACTCTTTTTTCCTCCTGGCCATGTGGAAGCATGTTTATTACCCTTCCTGTGACCACTGCTTACTTTATAAGCCCAATGAGCTCTCAAATTCTTTGTCTGCTCAACTTGCTCCCAAGTAAAGTCCTGAGAGAAATTACCATTGGGCCAGCCATTCCATGCAGTGGCATTGATGATCCCTTCTATATTGACATGACTGCTAGGGAGATGCTTCTGTTTGACTTTGCCTGAGGTACTAAGGTTTTCAGAGTGTCCAACTGGATGAAATTGGCCATCCACAGATTTTGTATACAGCACTTCCATGGGCTGATTTTTAACCCTTTGCATTGATGGCTTGGAATGAAAGTCTAAGGAACAAAATTAGTTTAAAGGAATTGACTTTCATCTCAAAAAAGGAATTTACATTCAACAATACTTTCTTTCTTTATAGTTCCTTGAGAAACAGTGACACAGGGGTCCAATTTTTGCAGATATCCAACAATTTGACCTAATAAAGCTGTTACAAAATAAGGTTCTAATGATGTCATCTAGTTAAACAGAATGTTACTCAAATTGAAGGTATAAAGGAACTCACACAGAGAAAGTAGTCACAAATCATCAATATGAGTGCATCTGACTCTCAAGCCTCTCTCCTCAAATGCAACTACAACAGTGTAGAGGGGTTGTGTTACAATTCTTTACTTTGTGACTTGTACCTGCTATGCAACTTTCTTTTCTTTAATTAGACAATTATCACATGAACAGTTATATTTAGACTATCCAACAGGAACAATAGTTATACTTAGTACAACACACACAGACCATCATATTTTACTATAAGTAGACCTTTGTATTCTGGTCTTGCCCCTCAGCTTGACCTAGGCAAATATACAGCCTTGTGACATCCTCACTCCGATCCCTCAAACCTCAATGAACTCAAACCTCTTAGACTCTGTCTAGAGGCTTATCAAACCTAAGCTTCACTTAGACAGTGACTTAGCAACTTGACAACTGTCCTGTACTCTAGGAAGTGTGTCATACACTGAATCCAGAAACACCAAACCTCCGAACTCAACCTTGAGCTTATCACTTGGCTCCACTGCCATAACAAAAGGTCAAGCTGAACACCACGTTTGTCTTATCCAAGAGAGACACCACCAGAACCCCTTGACACCACATCTCAATTCAGAGCACCCCACTCTGACTCAGAAGAAAAGCACTCGGTCTATGAAACCCCAGAACCCCACACAGACAATGACACCCCACCTCCAAGTGCAATCACATTTGGACCAGAAGAAACCCCAGAATATCAACCAATAACATTGATCAAACCCACGGAACAACCCAGAACCCCATATCTCCCATCAATCTCACAGATTGATATGGCTGATACCACAGCCAAAACCTCCATTGGGCAAACCGATACCCAAGGAAGTGACAAAGAAATCAGAATGGGAACACCATCCCACTTTGATGGAGATAGAACAAAGACAGAGGACTTCCTCATCAACATAGGCCTTTATCTTGCCGCAAATGATAAAGTCTACAACAATGACATCAAAAAGATATGCTATATGCTATCTTACATGAAGGGAGGATCTGCAGGAAAGTGGAAGGCTCTTTGAGTTAAGGAATATACAACAGGTACATTCCCAACCTTTGACCAATTCTGGTTAAACTTTGAAAAAGCCTTCCAATCCTCTGACACTGCTGGAGAAGCATGCATTCAGCTAAAGAACCTCAGAATAACAGGAACTGCTGATGAATTCATCTCAGAGTTCCAAACCTTGGCAGCCAAATCAGAACTCACTGAGGATGTCACCCTCATTGAGTACCTCATTGAGTACTTCATGGAGGGACTGAAGCCCAGCCTTCTCACAAAAATCCACGATTGAGATACTGTACCTGCAACCATTGCAGACTGGTACAAGTATGTGGCCCAGTATGACAACAACTACAGGTGCAGAGCAGCAATTGCCACTAGGCTCAGAAACCAGTAAGGAACCCTGAACCAGAACAGTGGAAAACACTTCCACATTCCCTGATACACCCCGACCCCAATCCCAGTCGTAAAACATGACCCAAATGCCATGGATATAGACAAAATATCCATCAGCAAACTCACAGATGAACAATGAACTGATGTGATGAGAAAAGGAGCCTGCTTCTGCTGCCATGAAGTAGGACACCTATCTTGAGACTGCACTAAGTATCCTGGAAATTTCCAGAATGCTACAACCAAGAGAAAGCCTATGACAAGATTGAGAAACAGGGTTTTTAAAGCAGTGGACTAGGCCAATGCTAGTTTCACCTTCTATTACTATCTCAAATGTAATTGTAGCCACAAAAAATTGAAATTCTATGAACATTGATGCTACAGTTACTGAGAGAAAAGTTGGAACAAAACCCCTTATTGACTCAGGAGCTGGAGGAATATTTTTGGATCAGAAGTTTGCTGAACAACATGATCTGAAAATGGAACCTCTATAAAAACACATCACAGTCTACAATGTTGACAGCACACGAAATAAAACCAGAAGAATCACACACTACACTTGGCAGAATCTTTACATCGGAGGAACAAAACTCTGAACTCGGTTTCTCATATCCGGTCTTGGCAAAGAACAGATGATCCTTGGTCTCCCATGGCTGTCCCAGGTAAACCCAAGAATTGACTGGTACAAACACACCCTGGAAATCATCCCCTCTCGAATCAAACCAGACTTTTCTGAGATCATCAGAAAACCTAGGGAAAATGACAAGAAATGAAGGGAAACAATCACAGTCACAACCCCAGTCTTACCCCAAAAGGTCACTATAGAAGAAGTTGAAGATAAGGAATTGCTCCTTATCAATGCCTTCATCCTCAGAAATAACATGGCACACATTCTGAAAATCTCCGAATCAACCTCAGATTCCCTTGAATATACCTTTATTAGGGCAAAAACCTCTATCTCTCAAACCTTAGCCCAACAGGTTGAGAAGAAGGAGAAGAAACCTTTTGAAGAACTGGTTCCTGAAGAATAACACAAATTCAGACCAGTCTTCGAGAAGAAAGCATCAGAACAGTTTCCCCCACCCAGGCCTTATGACCATGCCATCAACCTGAAACCAGAATTTGCACCATGAGATTGTAAGATCTACCATCTGACACCCATCAAACAGAAACTCCAGGATGAATTCCTTGAATAAAACCTTTGAAAGAAGTACATTTGACCATCAAAATCACCAATGGCATCTCCATTCTTCTTTTTATCAAAGAAAGAAGAAGGAGCTTTCAGACCCTATCAAGACTACCAGTACCTAAACAATGGCATGATCAAAAACACCTATCCGCTTCTACTGGTAAGTGATTTAGTGGATAAGTTGAAAGGTGCAATGGTATTCTCCAAGATGGACCTCTGAAACAGTTACAACAATGTATGGATCAAAGAAGGAGACAAATGGAAAGCAGCCTTCAAGACAAACAAAGGGCTGTACAAACCCACTGTCATGTTCTTTGGACTATGCAACTCCCCCAAAACTTTTCAGGCATTTATGAACAATGCCTTCAAAGATATGATTGATGAAGGATGGATCATCATCTACATGGACAACATCCTTATCTTCTCCAAAAACACAAAAGAACACAAGGCACAAACAATTTGTGTCTTGGAATGACTATGGCAACACAACTTGTACATGAAACCAGAAAAGTGCAAGTTTGACACACAGGAAATCGATTTCCTTGGTCTTGTCATCAGACCAGGAATCATGGCAATGGACCCTGCAAAGCTTGCAGGCATCCAAGATTGGAAAACCCCCATCACAGTAAAAGGAGTAAGATCCTTCCTCGGATTTGGAAACTTCTACAGGAAGTTTATTGGACACTACTTGGA
Organism: Nidula microcarpa; assembly: GCA_036937055.1. NCBI lineage: Eukaryota > Fungi > Basidiomycota > Agaricomycetes > Agaricales > Nidulariaceae > Nidula > Nidula microcarpa. The sequence goes on along the minus strand of JASFDD010000344.1, from coordinate 2,343 downwards.
CATTGCACAACCTCTAAACAATCTTACCAAAAAAGATAAGAAGTTTGAATGGACCCCTGGATGCCAAGAAGTGTTTGACAAGCTCAAACAGAAATTCCTTGAGAAACCAGTCCTGTCCATCCCTGACACAAACAGACTATTCCTCATCAAATCAGATGCTTCTAAATGGGCAACAGGAGCAGTCCTGAAACAACAAGATATCAATGGTGACTAGCACCCATGTGGATACATCTTCCATTCCTTCTCTGCACCAGAAAGGAACTATGAGATTTATGACTGAGAACTCTTAGCAATTGTAAGAGCACTCGAGACTTGGTGCCACTAGCTCCTTGGAGCACCATTCCAAACAACAATCCTGTCAGATCACAAGAATCTGACATACTTCAGAACAGCACAAAAACTGAATAGATGCCAAGCAAGATGGAGTCTATTCCTATCAGAATTTGACCTCAACTTGATCCATGTACCAGGATCAAAGATGGTGCAATCAGACACTCTATCACAACAAGAAGATCTTTGCCCCAATGAAGACATGGACAACAAGGATGTGGTCATGCTCCCAGACCACCTCTTCATCAAAGTAATCAACACAGAACTCCATTCAGCTATCACAGAAGCTGTCATGAAAGATGACATCATGACAGATGCGATCACAGCCCTAAAAACAAATGGAATTTCCCTGATCAAATCTGCTCTTTCTGATTGGAAACTTGAAAACAGCATTGTATTCTTTCAAGATAAATGCTATGTACCCAACAATGAAGAACTCCAAAGAAACCTAGTGAAACAATACCATGATTCACAACCAGCAGGACACCCAGGACAATATGGAACCCTCAAACTAGTCAAACGAGAATATTGGTGGCTAGGAATGTACTCCTTTATCAAGAAATATGTCGAAGGATGTGCCACCTGTCAACAAATGAAGGTTAACACACACCCCACAACACCCCCAATAACACTGATCGCAGCACTGGCAGAGACATACCCATTCTCCCACATCACCATGGACCTTGTCACAGATCTACCTGAGAATAACAGAGATGACTCAATATTGGTTGTGGTTGACCACTCATCTACAAAGGGGGTAATTTTAATCCCTTGCAACAAAAAGATTGATGCACTCGAAATAGCAAACCTAATCCTGAACAACATATACCAACAATTTGGACTTCCACAGCAAATCCTCTCTGACAGAGACCCCTGATTTGCTGCAAATGTCTTTCAAGAACTTGGAAGACTCCTTGGAATTAAACTCATCATGAGTACAGCATACCACCCTCAGACAGATGGTGAAACAGAACGAGTCAACCAGGAAGTCAAAGTTTACCTTCAAATGTTCTGCTCAAACAACCAGGAAACATGGCAAAACCTGCTCCCTATGGCAGAATTCGCTCATAACAACTGTGAACACTCAGCAAGGAAACAAACCCCATTCTTCCTCATGATGGGGTACAACCTAAAATCTATCCCTAGAATCACCAATCAAACAAATGTCCCCAGTGTAGAACAATACATGGACACCCTGAAACAAGCCTGAGAAAAAGCCACAGCAATGCATGAACTTGCTTGGCAAATGGTATTACAATGGAACTGGAAGAACTTCAAACCCTTCACAGTTGGACAGAAGGTATGGTTAGAAGCCAAGAACCTCAGGCTTCCATATCAACACAGAAACTTGCCCCAAAACAAGAAGGGCCCTTCATCATCAGCCATGTACTCAGACCCCTGACATACAAGCTGAAGCTTCCAGAACAATGGCAAATCCACCCCGTTTTCCATGCAGGGCTTCTCACACTATACAAGGAAAATGAAGCACATGGACCAAACTTCATCAAACCCCCTCCTGACCTGATTGACAGAACAGAAGAATATGAAGTCAAAGCAATTGTGGGACACCGGAAACAAGGCGAAGGCATGCAATACCTCATGAAGTGGGTTGGCTATCCCACTGCCTTGTCAAGAACTTGTTTCTGGATAAGACCTAGAGTTGCTGGGCAAGTAATAACTTGGAAGGGGCAAAGGGAAGTGACTGGAGACTCCGGTGATATCTCCAGGAACGTGTTCTAGTGCTATGAAGGAGAGAGAATCAAAATGGACGACAGCTTCAGCTTATGTGCTGTGCCCCCTTTGTTTCTAATGCCTGATTTACAGATTATTATTTAGTGAAGTTGAACAGAGATAGAGAATCATAAACTCAGCTTCCTGACCAGAGATTGGTCAGGTGAAATCTCCAGGAACCGGAGATTTAGCATGAAGCGATAATGATTGATGAGGGAGATTGAGAGAGCAGAGGATGTTGAGAATGTCAGAGTAGCTTTACCAGTGAGTAGGAACTGGCAA